>JADBJO010001179.1:427500-465000 GCA_016801955.1 Conus betulinus
AGTGCAGCCATGTTGTGAATTAAGCTTGCTCTTGTGCCTTTATTCTCCTCATGAACAAACACCACAATCAGTACAGCAATGTTGTGAATTAAGCTTGCTCTTGTGCCTTTATTCTCTTCATGAACAAACACCACAATCAGTACAGCAATGTTGTGAATTAAGCTTGCTCTTGTGCCTTTATTCTCCTCATGAACAAACACCACAATCACTACAGCAATGTTGTGAATTAAGCTTGCTCTTGTGCCTTTATTCTCCTCATGAACAAACACCACAATCACTACAGCAATGTTGTGAATTAAGCTTGCTCTTGTGCCTTTATTCTCCTCATGAACAAACACCACAATCACTACAGCAATGTTGTGAATTAAGCTTGCTCTTGTGCCTTTATTCTCCTCATGAACAAACACCACAGTCACTACAGCAATGTTGTGAATTAAGCTTGCTCTTGTGCCTTTATTCTCCTCATGAACAAACACCACCACAATCACTACAGCCATGTTGTGAATTAAGCTTGCTCTTGTGCCTTTATTCTCCTCATGAACAAACACCACAATCAGTACAGCAATGCTGTGAATTAAGCTTGCTCTTGTGCCTTTATTCTCCTCATGAACAAACACCACAATCAGTACAGCAATGTTGTGAATTAAGCTTGCTCTTGTGCCTTTATTATTCTCCTCATGAACAAAACACCACAATCAGTACAGCAATGCTGTGAATTAAGCTTGCTCTTGTGCCTTTCTTTTTTGCGTGGAAAAACACCGCAATCAATACAGCAATGTTGTGAATTAACCTTGTTCTTGTGCCTTTATTCTCCTCATGAACAAACACCACAGTCACTACAGCAATGTTGTGAATTAAGCTTGTTCTTGTGCCTTTATTCTCCTCATGAACAAACACCACAATCACTACAGCAATGCTGTGAATAAAGCTTGCTCTTGTGCCTTTCTTTTCTGCGTGGACAAATACCGCAATCAATATACAGCAATGTTATGAATTAAGTTTGCTCTTGTGCCTTTATTCTCCCCGTGGGACAAACACCACAATCAGTGCAGCAATGTTGTGAATTAACCTTGGCTCTTGCAGGGGGATTCAGGCGGTCCCTTGGTCTGTCTCTGGACTCTACCACCGGCCGGTTCGTGCAAGTTGGGTGGTGGTGTCTTCGGACTGGGGGGTGCGCTTACGCCAGTCTGCCAGGAGTCTACACCAACATCGCCTATTACAACGACTGGATTCACAAAATCATGGACGAGAACAATGACTGAAATTAGGAGCTTAGTCACACGATTAACTTTTCTCTTTTTCTTTTACTTTTTTTTTTTCTTCTTTCTTTCTTTTTTGTGTGTTCTTTTTTTTCATTTTTAATTGTGGCCGAAAATTATGACTGAATTCTAAGCAGTGTATTTTTGATTAACAAAATGATTGCCGCGAGTAGTGTCAGTGACAAAATGCATTACTGATCAAAATCATGACCGATGATTATCACAAAAACAGATTTCTTACTGGGTCAAAAGTTACAACCGATGAGATAACTGCTGGCTGAATGGAAAACTATATTTATGGTACCAAAATTATGACTGAGAATTACTACTGAAGATTGTTTTGTCAGCTGGATTAACAAAATCGCACACGAGAATGATCCGTAAATATCAAACATTGTCGCTGCATTAGCAAAATTACAATCGATAGTAACCCTCAATAGCAAGCTTCATTAATACTTTTATAAATCTATGGAACACGTCTCCACTGCTGTGATAGCAAACAAACTCGACTCCAGCAATGCAATATGAATTTTTAGTTAGGTGGTGGTTGTTGTTGTTGTTGTTGTTGTTGTTGTTGTTGTTTGCTGTTGTTGTTGTTGTTGTTGTTGTTGTCGTCGTCGTCGTCGTTGAAATTTACCATTACAGCCCACACAACACAGGACTTTTTCAAAGCTGCCAAACTCGTCCTAGAAATAACACCTGTTGTTGAACAGGTAACGTCATCACAAAAAAAAAAAAAAAAAAAAAGTTGTAAAAGAAAAACACACGCCTAGATCAATCGTGACATGGTAGCTGCACCATTGACGTGCTTACAGCAGATGTAACCAGGCTGTGTAGTGAGTGCCGAGCATTTCGCTTGATTTTCGACACCCAGATTTTTAAGAAATCCGTTGAAAACGTTATTCAGGAACGTTCAAATGCCACATAACATATTTTTTAAAAGTTATATTTTATTGGCAAACCGAGCAGACTGGACAAGTAGAGTCCACTGCGAACAGCGTGTCCAATTTTCGTTAGGTTTGTCTAGTCACCAGATTATAAACCCCCAAAAGCTGATTTGTCAAGATGTGTATTTAAAAAGAAAGTGTAGTTTGGTAAAATTCTGTCAAAGTAAACGTGTACGTACTTGTTCTGTTGATGCCATTTTTTTCAGAATCGTGGTTCCTTTCTGGAGCTGGACATTTCCGCCCGAATAATTTCGAAGTTTGCGAACAAATGATCGACGTTCTCATTGAAATGTGTTCTTTGAAGAAGTTTTTAGAATTTTAATAAATTGGTTGGAATAGAATGCTGTATGTGTGTGTGGGTGGGGTGGGGGTGGGGGGGGTTAGGGGTGCTTGTATGCATATGAGCATGCATGTGTGCGGGCATGCGAGAGTGTGTGTGTGAGTGTGTGGGTATGTGCGTGCATGTGCGTGTTCATGTGTGTATTGTTAGATTTTAAAAAAAAATCTATTTCAGTATGAGTGAGTGAATAAATGAACCAGTGTGTGTGTGTGTGTGTGTGTGTGTGTGTGTGTGTGTGTGTGTGTGATCTTTGCTCTCTCTCTCTCTCTCTCTCTCTCTCTCTCTCTCTCTCTGTCTGTCTCTGTCTCTCGGAGTGGCTTCCCTTGACTGGCAACCAGCATGACGATCTTTTAACTGCTCTGATAAATTTCAACCTGCATTGCCTGTAGATTGACCACTATGGCAGTTGAAGGTCTCCCATTTACTTTGGAAGCGACGCTCAATGCTGCGCTACAGAAGATGACACTGTCGTCTTTTAAAATCGAGGGCAGAGGAAAAACAAACAGTTGTGATCCTACGCTTGACTACGAATACCGACCAGCCCCCTGCAACGCAACCTAAGCTCACAGTGCTGTGTGTTTACGGAAATGCCCGTCACAGGTTAACAGAGACAGGCGCAGGGCTGAGCTACCCAGAAATAATCAGCACAGATTGGCAAGCGAAGGTTTCTCACTGTCTGTTTTGTTTTGCCGACGCCACCTAGCCTAATGTACGGTGTTGACAGAACCGACAACAGCTACGCTGCTTGTGGTGACATTTTTCATTGTGACAGCAATTCTCCTCCATCCCCATCACAGCCTGTACACAACACACGGCACAGCGACACTCAAAGGAAATCAACATGGGACAGTGTGACGAACAGACAATCGGAAACGATGAAGATTTCATGTTGGATATTGTGTCGGTCGAACCACGTGATTATGAAGACTGTGGTGAAGAATTCCATGACAACTTCTGTGAACATGAGAGGCCACCAGTTACCTCCACACAAAACAAAAAAGAGCAAGACATGGGACCCGAGGACGACCATGATTCAGAGTGCACAGATGATCCCGAAGACATTTTGCAGGTAAGTCGACCGCAGGATGTTCATGCTGTGACAACGTCACCGTCTGTGACATAATGGCATATCTACAGGCAATGACCAGAAAGGTGGACAGTTTTCACTGTACTATGATGAGAGAAGACGTGAAAATGGCTTCTGCGACACCAAAGCTGTCAACGGAAATCTTAGTGATTGTGGATAGAGACGTTGATATGTTGACAGTCACATTCAAATTAGTATCTTCCGTGATCCGGTTTCCTCACCGCGATGTTGTACTCTAGCATGTGTTACGTGTGTTTATTTTTTGATAGTAGTGTACAACCCCCATCCCACCAAACCCTCCCCTTGAGAATGGGATTTGTAAGCTTATCTCAGTAAATAATTCATTCTTTCATTCTCTCTCTCTCTCTCTCTCTCTGTCTCTCTCTCCGCGGACACACACACATGCACACACACACACACACACGCGCGCGCGCGCGCGCGCGCGCACATATGCACACATGCACGCACACAAACAGTAACACACACACACTCAGTATCTATGGACTCGCCACATGACACTTACATTTCTTCATTAGAGTACATTTACAATGCACATACGTTTGCAGTAAATAAAGCATGAGATTCTGAGAGATTCAAAGTAGTTAACTTAGTTGACGTGTGTTTAGTCAATTTTGTCTGCCATTGAAAAGGCCCAGTATCAGTCTGCCCCATTCTTTTGGAGTCTAAACAATGTTAGTCTTGAAATTATTCCAGTATTTGTTTGTTTGGCAATGTTTCATACTCTTCCTTTTTGTCTGGACGTGCGGCCAAATTCCTCTCTTGATGTCGAGTCCTCAAAATGGTCTTTCATATGATGGTTAAGATCTTGTTTGTTGAGGTTACTCTTAAGGTTTCTTATCTGGTCAGATCGGCCAAGCTGTTATTCTGTTATTATCATACCCTTTCCTGCCAGTGTGTCTGCTCTCTCATTTACTTTGACACCTGCATGTCCCTGGCCAGTGCGTCCATTTGATTTTTTTTTTTTTTTTTTTTACAGGGAGAAAGCGACACATTACATCTCGCCAAGCAGGGCTTCCAATTCCACTTGCCATTTTTCGAAGCAGGTTCATAGGATCGGCCAGTATCATGGCTTGTTGAGTTTGCACGTTGTAGATGCGAGCCAATGAAGGTTTTGTGTCATCGCTTCTGCCTCCATTGTTAGATTTGAAGTTGTTTATACAGCAAGACTACCAGCTAATTTGGAGGGGAATCCTTTACTTAAAAATTAGCAACAAATCATTTATCGGCAATTAAGAATATCTTTGAAAAAAAAAAAGGGGGGGGGGGGGGGGGGGGGGGGGGGGGGGGGGGGGGGGGGGGGGGGGGGGGGGGGGGGGGGGGGGGGGGGGGGGCGGCGGGGGGAGGGGGGGAAGGGGAGAAAGAAAACGGCGACTAAGACGTCACTATTTCTCTAACCTGTCTCATTCATAAAATTCCTAAATCCAAACCATGTTGCCTAATTAGCAAATTTCAGGAAGTCAAAAACCACAATGCCTGCCTCATTTTTTCTTCTCTGCATTTGACCATATTATTTCATAGTAATGAAATAATATGGTCGTCTCTTCAATCGCTCCCTGTTCAGCAAATGACATTCTACGAAGATGCTGCTCTCCGTTGTAAATCCTTAGGTCTTCCTGTCCTCAACATTTGACTTATCTATACACCATTACACTCCATCACGTGAATTATCTGTCCTTCGTGATCTGTTTCACACTTTACACCACATCACGTGATTTCCGTTCTTCGTCTGATACTCGTCTTTTTCATACCTTGCACCGTTCGTGTGTTGGAAACTCTCGGTCATCGCTCCTTTTTATATCAGGTCCCTTTTGTTTGGCTCCAACTCCCACACAACAACATACACTGCCTTTTCGTTCCTTTTCAAACAAAACCAGAAAACTTTTCCATTCCCTTCCCCGTGACTTCCTGATTGACATACTAAATAGGTACCGTGTCGCTTGTGAGCGTGGTATGCGTATGGATACAGGTATACATTAATCTCTAACGATTTTTTTCGGTGGGTGGGGACAAGTGGTGAAAGAGGATGAAATGGAAATGAAGAGAGGTGGTACGCTTGGACACAAGTAAGAGCGTTTGAGTGTGGTATGCGTTTTGTGTATTGCTGGTTCTTGTCTGTTTGTTCTGTAGTTTAGCATGTCGTTGCGTTTTTTGTTGATCGTGAACGTCAAGGCATTTTCTTTTTTTTCATTCCGCATGAAGTGGACAATACAGTAATCAACTCGTGTTGCTGCATGCGGGAGAAAGCAGGGAAGATGTTCTGTTCACTTTGGTTCGTCATGCTGAAGTAGGCGTAAGGTGTGCACCAGTCTGCATCATATCTAAAGTACATTTCCTGAAGAGAAGAAAAAGATATACCCGAAGGTACGGACGGGACCCAGAGAAGTACTGTCCTTAAATGCTGAACAAACCAATCCTGCACCACCCGTGGAAGCCTGCGCTGCGTTCACATAAGGTGCAGGCACACACAGGGTATTCCATTAAGACGTCAAGGGACATAATGCTCCCAGGCAGATGCCATTGTTTTAAATGGCATCTGGATGTGACACGACAGAACCTCCACGGGAGCGTTCCCATGGGTGTACCAGCTTATATTTCATGACTGCAGAGCTCACCAGCAAAAAATGCCACCATCAAGCAACTGCCGTGTGCATCCTGCAGTCTCACTTGCTGTCCCACTGACAGGTGATGACAGGACAATTCCAGAAACGGCCAAGCTTTTGTCATGAAGTCTTACATGCTCTCTGAAAAGAATCCCAAGTCACAGTCAACATTTCTTAACGTACATTTTCCTAATTTTTCCACAGGATGGGCATGCCCCTGGACACATCAAAAATTCATGGATTTTTGCTTTTCCCCAAAGGGACCCTGCTGTTTGCATTTCAATGTTCCATTTTGATTTTTTTTTTCAACCACGTAACAAACACATTTGTAGGGAACTGTAATAAAAATGCTCACCAAACAATTTTTCAATGAATAGCATTTACAGTGTTATATGTATGCGTGCATGTGTGCGTGTGTGCAAGCATGCATGCGTGTGTGTGATTGCTAAAACAGTAACAATGGAAAACATTCCAAGGACTTGGCATCATTTTGTAGAGGTTCACAGAGTCAAAGCAACAAACTGGTAGGACTTGGGAGGAATGCCTGGCACTCTCACAATACCAGCTTTTATCTTCTCTAACCTTTGCTGGACTTTGTGGGTATTAGATGACCCACGTTCATAACTTCCCCTTGATAACCGAATCCGGTCGTTAGCAACCTTCACAAAATGTGCAGACGACTTCATCAATTAAGCATGACCTCACACCTTTAGCAAAATGTCAATAAAGTATGACCCCATATCTGTACCAAATGGTGCTTGTTTTAGTCAACTAACAATGTAGTGCACAAAAAACAAAAACCACAGCAAGGCTCTAATCAATCAGAAAAAACATGGGTCTCAGGAAGTCAACTGTGGTCCAAATGGCTTTAGTCCAACAGACACACACACACACACAAAAAGGGTCTCTGGAGACCCGCGACGTATGGTACACAACATTTCTGGTTATGTTTTTCATTTGTTTCTTTTTCAGGAGAGATTTTTTGTCACCCTGTGTGCTGACAGACCCGACAGGATGCTGTGTGGGTATTTGGGGCTGTGTACCACTGAACCCGACACCTCATGACAGCGCATATGACTGCACCTTACTGTCAAAAACCATGTGAAACAATGTTAATAGTCGAAATTTCCAAGCAGGTAAGTGCATAGTCATGGTTTTTCTCTGTCCTATTAAGTGTTACATTTTTTTTTTTCCCCTACAGTTGATGATGAAATTGTTCGGCAGAATTCACGATGAGTCAATGCTTGAAAAATGTCACCGCCATTTTAGTGCAAGAGGGTACTGAAATTACTCTCAGCTCTCTCAGAAGAAAACTCAACCTCTGATAGTTCACAGCAAAAGAATAAGTTTCTCACTAATCTTCTCTGGCCAATGTTTTTCTGCTTGTTAGATCATCTGGTCATTTTTCAGATATTAGGAGGCTTAAAACATTGTATCAGATGAAAACAACTTTCTGAAGGCAAAAAAAAAAGCCTATCTTGCTACAAAATCTATGAAATACAAAGCTGCCTCCACTCACAGGTCAGCAAAAATGCCCATCACATCTTTAACAGTCTAGTTCATCATTTCTGGGAAGACACACCGTCACAATCCTTTCTTTACTTTATTTTGAAAAACTTTACATCAATCTCAAAAACTGAGGGCAATATTTTGATGCATTGTTCACCACTCTTTATAAGCTTTACAGCCAAGCCAACTGCTCAGAGAAACGTGTCGAAAGACAAAACCATCGTAAACTAAATCCCAGATTTCCCAAAACACCAAGCACAAAGCATACACTTACTGATATAATAAACTACACCACTACCTTCCTAAGGCATCAAACACAAAGCAGGAATCATTAAAATTATAAAAAACTAAACAACTTCTCTCCAAAGACATGAAACACAAACTCGGAAATTAATAAGATAAAGAAGTACACTACCTCACTCCTAGGAAGTTAAAAACAAGACACACAAGACAGGTATAGTTTGTTCCTTTTATCACTATGGCCCAGCCTACAGCACACGACCTTTCAGGGCTGTCAACATGTATGACGAAAAAAGGTCACATCCTGAAAAAAAAAGATACCGAGGCCACATCACCGAAGAGTCACACATCACAAAGACTCTATTCACATAAACTATTGACACAGTAACTAATCCACTTACATCCTAACTGTGGATAAGAACAACTAGGCCCTGAGAAAGTAAACAAAAGGGACACCAGGAAAGAATCACAAATAACAAATGCACCATGCATCTAAAACCCGTGACGATGGTAGCCAGTTCAATGACACCCTTATGGTGGAGGAGTGAGACACAAGGCCCTGCAGAGAGCACCAGCCATTCTGCACATTTCTTCTTCTCCTTCAATAGATAACACCCACAACAAATAAACTCATTAAAAAGGCCTTAAGGGCAGTGTAGAAAGGCCTTCAGGGCAAACAGTCACTGCGCCATGGGCTGCTGCTCAGGTCCACTATGGACATGTACACAATTTTCACAACCTTGTCACTAGATTATAACAAAAAAGTGGAATGTCACAAATTGTGTCCTCCCCCCAAAAAAGAAGAATTTCCAGAACACAGAAAGGTGAATGGTCCGCAATGGCAGAAAAATTGTTGATGTTACTCTTCACAGGTAAAAAACACACAAAGAGTCAAAAGGAGGCATAGAAAAGAGGAAGGTATCTCGGCACGGTGCTTCCAGAAGATGGGGGGGAGAGATTTAATCTGAAAGAATCCCAAGCATCCCTATAAAGACAATCTTTTTGCTAATCAATTACACTATATTCAAAGGGGGAAAAAAATAATACAGGGGCGGGATGCAGGTGGGGGAGGAGGGGGACGGGAGTCTTGAGAGAAAAATTCCACAATGCAACACAACCGACATTTAAGCATAATTTCTTTCTGTAGCAATCTAAATGGTGACTTTTGTCTTGTTTAAAGTTTCAAGGGATGTCTTTTACACCAAGTATGACACAATATTACTGTCAAGCTGAAATCACCTATGACACAATATTACTGTCAAGCTGAAATAACCCAAGCCTATGACACAATACTACTGTCAAGCTGAAACCACCCGAGTCTATGACACAATATTACTGTTGGATTCTTTTTTCAACCCTTGGTGGTGAGAACACCACAGAATTATGGACTGTGGTGTGTGTCTATTTGATGCCAAGAGCACAGACACAATCAACCGTGTCTCCCTGATGAGTCCAATCAAGTGGCTGAAAGACCTAGGAGCGGGCAATACAAATAGATCTGCCTTCGAGAGGGATTACGATGGTTCCCTCATGCAGCAAGTGAAGGATGTTCATATTTATAATATATTTTCCTAATTTCATGTTCTCATTTTCTTCACCTGAGTCTTACACCAACTACTACACAATATTACCGTCAAACTGAAATCACATGAGTCTTTTACACCAACTATGACACAATATTGTTGGTAACCCGAAATCACTCAAGGTCTTACACCAACTATTACACAATATTACTGTCAAGCCCAAAACACCTGAGTCTTACACCAACTTAACTATGACACGATATTACTGTCAAGCTGAAATCACCAGAGTCTTACAGCAACTATGACACAATATTACTGTCAAACTGAAATCACCCAAGTCTTTTAATATTATGTAGCCGAGAGCGGCACCGACAACATGATTCCCTGCTGCCACACGCTCGCGCATAGCGCTCAGTCCCTGCAGACGCGCATATCTGGCCACTTTTTAATCTATTTTTACAGTGGCCAGACAACAACTGACAGTGTTGTGTTAGGTGTCATAGGAAAGAAACAAACACTCAACTAATCAAACATAGTAATTTCGAATCATTTATTTTCAACGTGTATACACGACCGTGCGTTGAAAACATGTCTGCCAAGTAAAAGAAATTCTTTGTTTACATTCTGTTCCATTCTTTCACAACACCAAATCAGAAGATGAAGGGAAGGCTGCATCTTCAAACAATTCACTTTCCTCTTCTCTTTCACAGTTTTCTAACTCTATCACTCCCCTCATCACCAAATCCACTTTGTAATATGATTTCAAGCACTTCATTGAGTGAGAAATTGCTACCACCCCTTCGCCTGACCGACATTTTTTTTCTGGCACAGTAAATACATGCCGCGCACGCTTAGCAGGGAAAGCCCGGTGATGCCAGTTCATTTGTTTCAAAGCTGCTGGGGTCAGCCAAGTTCACAATAGAGCACTGAAAGCAAGGTCTACAACTCACTACGACATCCAGAAGACTAGAAGATACAGAGTTTATTTCCCTTGGATCATTTTATGGAAAAAGTAGGAATTTTTTTTTTATGTTCCCGTCAGCTGAAAGTGGATGACACAGCAGAATGTACTGTCTGGTAAAGGTTAAACCAACTATGGCGCAATATTGCTGTCAAACTGAAATCACCCGAGTCTTTTACACCAACTATCTATGTAACGCAATACTGCTGTCAAACCGAAATCATCCAAGTCTTTTACACCAACTATCTATGACACAATATTGCTGTCAAACTGAAATCACCAGTCTTTTACACCAACTATCTATATGACACAATATTGCTGTCAAACTGAAATCACCGGAGTCTTACACCAACCATGACACAATATTACTGTCAAACTGAAATCACACCCAAGTCTTACATCAACCATGACACAATATTACTGTCAAACTGAAATCACCCAAGTCTTACACCAACCATGACACAATATTACTGTCGAACTGAAATCACCCAAGTCTTACACCAACTATGACACAATATTACTGTCGAACTGAAATCACCCAAGTCTTACACCAACCATGACACAATATTACTGTCGAACTGAAATCACCCAAGTCTTACACCAACCATGACACAATATTACTGTCGAACTGAAATCACCCAAGTCTTACACCAACCATGACACAATATTACTGTCGAACTGAAATCACCAAAGTCTTACACCAACCATGACACAATATTACTGTCGAACTGAAATCCCCCAAGTCTTACACCAACCATGACACAAATATTACTGTCGAACTGAAATCCCCCAAGTCTTACACCAACTATGACACAACATTACTGTCAAATTGAAATCAACCCAAGTCTTACACTAACTATGACACAATATTACTGTATGTGTAACACGCTGCACACAGTGCGATAAGGCATGAATTACACTACAATACCATTCTGTACTGTGCAACAAGGTGTGAATCATGATGTGTTCTAGTTTACTGTGACACTTTGGAACAGGGGTTATAGAAAGATTTTTTTCAGTGCATTTGGCCAAACATTTATAGAAGAGGCTTCTTTTCCCAGTTTTCATTTTATAACTAGAAACACAGGTGTAGCTACAAAAGACATCTCCAAACAAGCACTTATGGGGGACTGCTACAAATCTAATCATCACAAGAGGTGGTTGTTAAGTTTTTGTTGGGGTTTTTAGTTTTTTCTACCACAGCATTTTTACAGCACTGAGGGGTTATAGAAAAGATTTGTTCAGCACTTTGGGCCAAAGAGTTATAGAAGAGACTTATTTTTCCAGTTTCATTTTATAACTAGAAATACAGGTGTAGCTACAAAGACATCTCCAGACAAACACTCCGGGAGACTGCTAAAAATCCATACATCTCAAGAGGTGGTGGTTAGGTGTTTGTAGGGGTTTTGTTTGCTTTAGACTCCCCACAGCACTTTCACAGCTGTCATAATTTTTTATTACACATTTTGAAACATTTTCCAGCTCAATGACACTGTCACAGTTTTGTACAGTCCACAATCTGTGCAGCACAATGACATAAATAAAGTATGAAAACATAATGATGTGATCATTATGGTGACAATGTCTGGCACCAAAGTAATCCAGGACAGGTATAACACACACACACACACACACACACACACACACACACACACACACACACACACACACACACACACACACACACACACACACACACACACACACTCACCACTGTTAAACAGTTGCACAAATAAGGAAACCCAGGAATCAGAATAGGTCACACACACACACACACACACACACACACACACACACACACACACACACACACACACAACATTCGAAAATGTTACCTGCAATAACATAAAGGTAATTCAAGATAGGTTAAAAAAACACATGAACAAACAAGACTCTAAAATGGTTACAGTGTGAAAAACAAAAACAAAAACAAAATCCTTAAATGGGTATAAACATGTAACTAAACTGCATTAAAAAAAACACAATCTCAAATGGTTACTGCGATAACATAAAGGTAACTCGAGATAGGTTAAAAAATCACACACAAGTAAACAACACCCTAAAAATGGTTACAGCTTAAAACAACAACAACAAATCCTGAGTAGGTATAAACACATAACTAAACTGCATTCTAAAATGGTTCCAGCATAAGCAGTCTGGATAGCATGAAGCAAGTAGCTCACTGCCCCTTGTACCCCACATTAGCTTTAAGAGTATTTCTCTCCTTAGATCAGAATATTTTCCTGCTCAACTGGTAGGCGTATTCTGGAAAGTTCTTTGGATATTTTCTTTTTTTCTACTTTCGAAGCTGAAGACTAAGCACCCAAAACTGACTTGCACCAAAGCATGATCAGAATAACTGCTGGAGCCTGGCAATTTATTCTGAGCCTGACAGAACTGAGTGTGAATATGTCAATGTAGGAAACATGGAAAAACTGGCTGGCACAGTTCAATGGTACCTCCATCTTGTGATCTTGAAAAATTGGTTAACATCAGGCACAGTTCAATGGTACCTCCATCTTGTGATCTTGAAAAATTGGTTAACATCAGGTCTTAGCAGGCAGTAGGGGGAAGGGGGAGGGTTTTTTAACTGGGAGAGTGGTGGAAAAGTATTTGCATTCATGACAAACTATCTAAAGGCATCCACACAATTATTCAACCTGACAAGACAATTTTAGTACAAACATACATGTACAGCATAGAACTCCTCGCTGAAGTTTGTGGTGTTAAAATACTAGAATAATTGTTCGTCGGGCCTCAAAAAAAAAAAAAAAAATCACTCCTAAACTGTTCCTTTAGTGTCCACATAATTGTGCCTTTTTTTTCAAATCCTGAAAAACTCCCCTGCCCCCTTGTGCCCATCTAGCTACAGTCAGTTCTTTAATTGTGTTTTGTATCTGTGTCAACCTAAGGAGATTTGGCAATCTAAATTGCACTTTCCCCTTTTAGCAATTCTTTATATTACTTGCTCTTCTAAGGTGTGCACCTTTCTTTTTCATAGTGGTGGTGACGCCGACATTTAGTACAACTGTCTTCATGAAAGGCATGAAACTGCCACAGGGAAATTAATAAGAACTGTGTCTTCAGGTATCGATTTTCAGTCCCTTGGCTATTCTTGTGAAGCCATTTTCGCTGAATCTTCAGTTGTTGTTCCTTGGCTGATATTTGATGCAAAAGCTGAATAGGTCCAAGACTAGCTGGACGTATGTTGGGCTAAAATGGTGTTCTTAATACACAGTTACAATACATTGTGAAGTAGATGGTCCTGGTACAGAGTTAAAGTGTGAAGTAGGCCAGTCATTTTCTTTCCGCTCACATCATGGAAGGAGTAGTATGAGGAAAGGTCAAGTACTCAACTGCTAATAAACTTCATTCCTCTTTTATATACTGCTTTTTTATTTGCCTTAATGTGATGTGTTAAGTGTTCCTTTTTTTTCATAAATGGTGTTCAAAGAGACCCTATAAGTATAGGAATGTACAGCTCAGTAACCAGCACAATAACCATAAATCCAAAAACACCACTTGGCATGAAACTAAAGGAAAGCAAACACACAGGAAATTTTGCAACAAGCATGAAGGGAGTGGAGGGATGGAGAGCTGGGGGGAGAGGGAGGCAGAGATGCTTTCATCCTCCCAACTTGCTTTGAAGGCGGGGAACGGAAGAAGCGGTTGGCTTGACCATGGTATACTGTTCTTAACATTCTTACAAGACTATTCTAGGATAACACTTCACAGTTTCCAGGCTTTCTTGGAATATCCGATGGATCATACCAAAAAAAAAAATCGGAGGAAAAATGATTCCATCATTCATGCTTTAGGAAGGGGGCAGATGACGGGAAAGGCTTCTTGCATCCCCCCTCTCCCCTTCCCTTTTTTTTCCCTTCCTATCTATTAACTGCCCCTTATCACATTCATTTCTCACACTAGCAAATCAAATTCAAACACTTTTTTTTTGAGAATAATAAATAATAACTGGAAGTTTACTTTTTTTTTAAGAATAATAATTAATAACTGGAAGGTTTTTTTTTTAAACGTAAAATGAAACTGAGTATGCTGTGGATTGCTAGGATTATAAGGGCTGATACAAAATGAAGGTTAAACACTTGTGACAAGGACAACCAGAATGAACGTATAAAAGTAACGTCCCTTTGAGAACAAGGAAGATGGGGCATTAAAGAAAATAATTCTTTAAAATAGAAAGAAAGAAAACGTAACTGCTGGTCGACTATTCAAAGGCTTATTGATCACAGCACCATTTCAATCGAAGTGTTTCCTTGAATTTCTAGCTTTTTGCGAGTAGTGACCAACATTTTAAGTTAAAGATGCCAGTTTCTTTGGCATAAAAAAAATCCCCTTCACATGCAAAAATGATCGTGGAGAATGACCTTGTGGAGAGAGGTGATCACTACAAGTGCGAATACATCAAAATGATATATAAAGTTATGATGTGTTAAGATTATCAGGATAAGAAAAGACACATCAGCATATTTAGAAGTGATAGATCAAGACAAAAAGTACAAGTGGTAAGGTGTCAACTGTGAACTCTTTTTACAGGACCAGGTAATCTAATTACTGACATACTAATGCATTATGAAATTATTTCATATGACAAATTCATTTGATTACATACATGCTAATCACAATCAGTTCATTCTGACAAATTCATCATTATGAGATAAATCTATATGACCAATATATCTAATTATATACATGCTAATACACAATCAGATAATTCTATCCAACCAATTTATATAATTATCTGCATGTTAATATACGACAATTCTATCAGGAAAAGTATCAATAATCAATCAGCGCTACATTCTAATCAACCTTCAACCTGTCATTCAACCAACTTTCAAATAGCTAATAATAATACCAAATAATTCTATCATGAAAACAATAGTCATTGTGAATCATTCTCGAGTAACACATCAGTGCTGCAGATTTGTCAATCATTCTGTCATTCATACAATCAATAAAAATCATTAACACAATCATCATCATTGTCACCATCTTCATCATCAATATCACAGAAACTGGCAATTTGTCAGGTATGATTTATGGAAGGAAAAAGCATGGAAACTTACAATGCCAACTATCCCCAAACCCTAACGTTACCTGCTTTTATAGGCACTTTCTTCATATGTGTATAGTGTCATCGATTCTGAAATCAGTCTCTTTTAACTCTTTGTACTACCAATGAAAATGCTTTGAATTTGAGGGGGGGCTTTCCTTTCTTACCATAGCAATAGAGCAAAGGATGTTCCCCCACATTTGATGTAACACAGGCATCAAGTCAAGTCTCCCAGGTGCATCGTTGCTACACTGATGCTAAAGAAAGATCATTCCCAAGCGTGGAGAGTCTTGTGAGGTTCTTGGTCAACCACAAACCCCTTCAATCTTCATATTTCATCTTTTTTCGTTTTTTTTCATTATACCCCAAAACTATATTCACTCATTTTACCCCAAGAACAAGATAACAACCACAACAGGTTCATCCTTCATGTTTCCATCGATATTTTTTTTTTTTTTTTTCTGTTCTCCAAATTATTTTCACTCATTTCACCCAAAGAATGAGATAACTTGTACCTCCATCATTTAATTATAGACCAGGCACAAGTACTCTTGTTCCGAAGCACTTTTTGGTTCACTGTAATTTAAACACTACAGACCCTATTGTCATGTAACTGCACCCTCAAATTTTCTTTAAGTAGAAAAAAAATTACAAAGCCTGCAACTGTTTGATTAAGTGTTCAGCAAACAGCTGTGAAAAGTGATAACGAAAATGGCAAACACAATGTTATTTGAGTGTAAACAAAGCCTGAGTATTCAGAAGTATGACTATCATGAACTCTCAAGCAAACAAGAAAACTGCAATACATGCAAGAGGAAAAAAAATCAGCGATTCAGATTGTTTTTTTCACTGCTGGTTTAATTCTGAAGTTTCCAAACGCATTTATCATGAGAGCTGCTTGTAAATTTCTGCAGTTTTTAAATATGATGTCACCTAATACTTAAATCTAGAGCATGTGAAAGTTACATGTGCTTACCTTATAATGTTTCTATGGTCCATTAACAAATGCTCTAGGAAGAATGAGAAAGTAATGCCCCTTGCGTCATGAAAGACATCCCATGTCTGACTCTTCCCCTACCACAAATCTGATCACCTCTCAAAATTAGAATGGCCTTCGTTCCACCACAGAGGAAGCAGCGAACTCCGACGTCTCTCCAAACTGTACTATCTATTAAAAAAAAAAATTAATGCTTTAAATGAACAAGAAAAACAGCAGATGCAAACAATTAAATGGTCAAGCCATGTTGTTTCCCTTGGACCAAATCTCACAGGTATAAAAACCTCCACAAAATTCCACATTCTGCTGAAATTACAGCACCAGCATTCTACAGTTTATCAGTGCATCACCACTGAGATAACCAAATCAGGACACTGGTTGAAGCTCTCAATAAACACTGGTCCACAGCAGGTAGTAGGTCAATAAGCTTCTGTGCGTTTTTGTTTGTTTGCGTTTTTTGTTTGTTTGTTTTTGTCTTTTGCATTTTTCTTTTCTTTACAGACTGGCCTAAAACTTGGCATAATGACAGCAAATACATTTTGCTTTAGCATGATTAAAAATCTATGTTGCCATGGTAACCAAGCAGCAGCTATGCTTGAAATTGCCATTACTTTGTAGAAAAAACAAGTTTGCACTGTTTGCATGATGTGAGACACAAACATTTTACAGCAGATTCCATGAAAACCTTGTTCGGGAGATGTTCTGCCTGATGTGATCTTTGAATTCTTGAAAGAGATTAACGTTATTCATCGGATCTGAGATTCTATAGCGGAAAGATTTTTAACAAAATTTCAGCTGGGTTTTTAGAAGATGTATTTTAAAGAGTTGTGTAAATGAACGACTTGTGAGTCGGCTTCGACGCAGTGACAGCCCTGACATGGCCCTTTGCAGTCGGCTGGGCTATAAGCAGCATTACCTTACCTTTCCTTGCACTGTTTTGACAATGAATAAGATGGAATTAAACATCAACACTGTGCAGATGTGGCTGATGCACTCACTCCTAAGTACAAAACAGCTTTTAGGCAGCAAAAGAAATCACTGATTACATGAGCTGGCAAACTCATGTCATGCCCACCTCACCGAGTCTGAGGATTGCTTGCATCTTTTGACATTTTTTAACGAAGCCTGCAAAACGGAAATTAAACAAAGGCTGAAAGATAGTTCAAGGGAAAGTAACTTGTGAAATGCTGTATGGATTGAGAAACCTGGATATGGACAAGTTCTGGACTTGGAACTTGCTGCTACTAATATACTCGTAAGTCAGCACTGAGTTACACTCAGCTTTTACAAGTTATTTCGGAATCTATCCATGATGAGTTAAGAACCCCCAGGCTAACTGGAGTTTGATGACCATCTATAGGATGGAATCTACATTCTAAGGATCTTTACAGACAGGTGTCTCTGTCATGCATCTTTACCTGGGACTCTGAGCGTTGCAGTGGTAGATGTAGCGATGTAGCAAGGACTGGTCACCAAGTTTGGTAGCAAATGTTTCAGCCAGGTTTGGGCGATAAAACTGAACCAGGAAGGGACCTGAGACAACATTTGGCCATATCAGAGATGCAGAAAGTTCAGTGTATCCTTTGTAAATTTTGTTGTTTTTGTTGTTCTTCCATTTGTTCGTACATTCGCTTGTTCTTTCTTTCTTTCATATCTTTTTTCCCTTCCTTTCTTTTTCTTTAATCCTTCATCCGTTTATTTCTTTATTTCTTCATTCTTTATCTTCTTCACTCAGTCAGTCCCCTTTTCTTCCCTCTTTTTTTTTTCCTTCCTTCCTTTTCCCCCCCCCCCCCCCCCCCCCCCCCTTCCCCCCCCCCCCCCCCCCACCCCCCCCCGTTTTTTCTTGACTGTTACTGTCCTGCAGAACACACAACACTATGTAAGGGTTGAATGCATGTCCCAACAAGAACATAATGCAATCATTCTTAAGCCTGACAACAACTGGAAAGGAAACATCATACACAGTAACAGTTAGAAGTCATCAACCAAGAGAACTCCTCTTGATCACAGTAGGGACCACTAGATCAGATGCCACCGAGGTGACTCAACAGCTGTGCAGTGTCTCCTCTGGTACGTTTCCTCCTGACAACCTATGTCAGCACCACCCTGTGGGCTGACTACCAGCGCTAAGGATGTGTCAGAATGAGCCCGGGAGTAGCTGTTTGAGATTTAGTTTCAGTTCTTTTTCATCATTACAGGTCAGCCAACCACACATGGCCTTTTCAGTGCTGTCAGATTCATAGGGTTAAGGTCAACTGTGGAAAACAAAGTTACATTTTGCACAAGACACAAACAACAAGAATAATTAATGGCTTTGCAGCTAAACTATGGTGTCCTTATGGCAGGTAACGCTCGACACGCAAGCCATTCTGCTAAATTTCTCACTCCCAGGTTTAAGGAACAAGATGTTGATTTAAAGAACATTTAAATATTACAACAACAACAAATCTTCCACGGCCATATAGTCAAAGGTACCCTGCATCATGCACAGGCAGTGTCTAACCTGTGTACACACACACACACACACACACACACACACACACACACACACACACACACAGATTGTCATTTTCACATTTCACAGAAATCCTCAAATCCACAAAGAAGTGAGAACCTTGCTCTAAACAAAGCAAACATTCACCCCAGCTAGAAACAAGCACATAACCCACAGCACACCCACTACCCACCCACCCACCACCTACCCAAAGGTCCAGCCGCCCTCAGGACCGACAGGGGGTAGCCTGTCTTGATGACGGTCAGGATGCAGCGAACCAGGAAGTGCAGGCGCTGAGTGCCCTCTGGAGGCTTGGCGCTGATGCCCCAGGGGTCCACCAGCACCAGGTGCCTGACATGCTGTGGGTAGCGCAGAGCGTAGGAGGCGCTCAGGTATCCGCCCAGACTGTGCCCCAGCAGGATGAACTTGTCCAGGCCTACCTGCCCGCCACAATCATTCAGTCCATCAACCAAGTTTCTTGCACACCAGACAACAAGATGTGTCAAACAATGAACAATGTTGGTTCCCTTTACTTCCCATGCTGACTAAACTGACACACACAAACACAGAGAGTCATATTCATACAGTATCATCGGCACATACAAATTGGTATTCTGATAACAGTGGCCATATTGCACAACACCTAAATCAGTTCAAGGGAACCCTTGTTCTGGAAATTAACTGTCAGTAATGAATATTATGGATTCCACATGCATAGAAAGAGACAAAAGCAAGCAAACCACTGTATTCTTCCTAACAATACATGCCATCAGAAAGTTGTGACCCTTTGCATGCCCAACAGCATTTTGTTCAAATAAACAAAGCTTGATCTGTTTTTTAACAAAAAAAACAGGAAGTGCTGTGAATTCTGGGAGAGACTTGTCTACTCAGACACGTCAGGCAGCCTCATCATAAAGTGACAATAACTACCTACACAGCAATTACTGTGGAACACATGGACATGTTAATTTGATTTTGATTTTGAAATTCAAGATGAGTCATGTGGGGAAAAAAGGCAATCAGTACACAAAATGGATAACAAAAACAAAGTCCGAGTTGGTGAAACTATCTCAAATGACAAACCAAACTAACAAAAATAAAGGCATTTCTGAGCAGATAATTCATGTTATCTACGCGTCACAGACAAGATTCTTAAATCAAAACACACTGTATTTGATTAACATCTCATAACCGAAAAAATAATAATAGAACATTGTATGCCGTTAGCAAAAGTAAACTTTGAATTTATGATTTAATCAAACATGGAAATAAACCAAAACAGATAGTTGTATACTGTACGCCCATTCAAAAACAGATCTCAAAACTATGTGACGTATTACACTGCTCAGCATCCTAAAAAAATTCGATTTTATAGAAATATCCAGTAAGGTGGGACTTGGTTACAAGAATGACCTGAGGAAATACCTCTGGAGATTTTCTGAAAATGAGATGGCACGTGTCCACAGCACCAGTGACCCTTCCAAGCTGTTCTTTCTGTTAATCTACTATGGACATACATCTACAGATATCCTCAGGACTCACCGCAGCGCGGTACTTTTCAATGGACTCCACAAACATGTCCTCAGCTTCCTGTGCACTACATGGGAACACGGGTCGAGAACTGCGGCCAAAGCCCAGGAGGTCGAAGGCATAGACTGGTCGGTGGCGAGACAGTGCCTCCAGGTTCATGGCCCACAAGCCAACCCCTCCCCCCATACCGTGCACCAGCAGAATAGGGGTGCCCGCCCCACTGGGGTTGCAGGTCACCGACCATAGGGAGTAGTCCTCGCCCACCTCCACCATCCTCTGGTTCTGGATACATGGCAAGGCTGTAAAACACCATGACTTTTGTAAACTAGTAAGGTAATGCTGTTTATAGCCCAGCTGACCCACAAAGGCCCTATCAGGGCTGTCACCATGTTGAAGTCAACTCACAAGTCATTCATTCACACAACCCTTTAAAAGATAAACCTAAAGACACACTGGAAATTTTGTTAAAAAATCTTTCCACCATAAAATCTCAGATCAGAAGTGAAATGTTAATCTTTTTTCAGAAATTCAAAGATCACATCAGGTGGAACAACTCTGAGCAAGGTTTTCATGAAGTCTGCTGGAAAATGTCTATATCTCACTTCATGTGAGTCACAACATTCTAAAAGAATATGTTTAATTATGAGTGGGTACATGACATGGAATGCACCATGAAGCTTTTTCAGTCTTTAAAGGTACGAATGAGTTTAACACGAATGGCCAGTGTGCAGCCAGCATAAAACCATTTCTTCTTGGAGACCACCAGAGGTAGTTGAGTGGACTCTTTTAGGTTTGGACTGATCTGGAAAAGTTTGTTATCCATCTGTGTATTTCAGTTCTCCTGCCAAAGGTCTCTGACATAATCACTGACTTTCGGTTTTCAAATCTGAGTAGGGAATAGATATACTGGACAGTTTTTTTCATTATGACATTCTTGGCTAAATAATCAGCCACTGCATTTTCCTAAATACCAAAATGACCAGGAACTCAAGCAAGAACAATGTTGTGACCTTCTGCTTTCAAAGAGGTAAAAGGTTTTTAAAAAGTTTATAAGTTCAGGATGATGGAGGTTACAGCTAGCGCTGACCTCCAAAGCTGACAGCAAATCAGACATAATCAGAAAGTCCTTGTAGATTTACAGCTTATTTTGGAAACTCCAAAGTCACATGATGAGAGTGACGAGAGAGTTTTTCTTGCAGAAATACAAAGCTGTTCATTGGCTTTTGAACCATATTGGGATCTTCCTTGGGGGATGGAATGGTGGTGAAAGTGCCTCAAAAGTCTGGCTTTTGAACATGACCTTAACCACGTGGTCATATGAGAGCTCTTGAGTGCACAGCTACTTCCCTGCCAACGTCTGTTCAAAGATGGGTCTACTTGAATGACTCTCCTTAATTTCCTTCCTTTGAGTCTCCAGTGACCAGGTTTTTATGTGCACACAGAAGCAGCGCACAACGAAAGTCACAGTTGTAATCATCAGGATGTGACCTACTGCCCACTACCAGCCCACAAGAAAAAAAAAAAAAAACAAAAAAACGATTGTGTGATGAGATTGAGAGCTATAAAAAGCTCAACGTTTGGATTCCTGCAGCTAGAAACTCTTCTAAAATCAATTATGGCAGAATTAACCCTGTTCACTGAAAGTTCCCTTCACATCACATGCCTCTTTCAAGTGTTACATAGCAACATAATATAAATGACTGGTCATGTGAAGTGACCTAAGACACCTTCTACAGTTGTTAAGTAACAAACTGTTCTTTCTGTCGCAGCATCTGTCATCCCAATCAGTGGCCAGGTGGGCTAATGCTTCAGAGTACTTCTCTCTTCTCCAGGTATCTCGGAGCATGCTGGGTTTTTATTCATTTCTTCGAAACCCATAAAAAATATTTATGTGGTTTACATAGTCTTTAGCCTGCCTAACTCTGACATTCTATGCCCATATCTCTGAATGATGTCCAGGCTTTAGAACAATAGCAGGTCTGCTACATGTGTGTTGATGTCAGAGTTCATAAAATTTGGAATCACACTTTGCCAACAGGCATAACATGGCTAACCCCTGCCACTCCTCTTAAGATACAACAAGCGTTTGAGCCTATGGTCTATCACACCATTTCTCTTCTAAACCAAATTACGCACGAGTTATAGTAAAGAAAAAAGCTACCTTTGTATTAGCAACTGTTTTCTCATGTTGATATTTTCACTTCATTCTCTCTGCAACACAAAAAACATTGCTTTTTTTATGTAATAGTTAAAACTACACATCTGAGCATGTGCTGAGCTGATGCGTGTATCTTCAGACCACTCACAGGGTTTGATTTTAGGGCTTGAAAACCCCTCTGTCCAACCAATAGTAAATGGGTAGCTGATTCAGTTCAGGGTAGGTTAAGGTGGTGGAAGGTCAGGAGAGGGCTCTGCTTTCCACAATCACATGTGCTAGAGACAGTGACCCTCAAACAATTCTCCGCCTCTATGCCCATTAGACTATGAAACTTTCACCTTTACCCTAAATACTACACAACGTACATTTCAGACTGAATCACATATATCAATTACCATTTGTTTCAGTAGACTGTGTGCAGTCTGTTTTGTGATAATCCACACATGATATACAAGTCTTCCCTATACAGCTTTAATCATACAATTTATGAGGCAATTCACTTCATGCTGTAGTACATTTTCATTACATGATGTGAATTGATGTATAGTTTACCCACATCAAAACTTATCACTTTACTTTTCTTTGTTTGTTTTGTTTTGTTGTTTAATCACTAACAGTAAACTAGAATCAACTGGTTACAGAGGCACCGAAACGATTTAACAACTGCACATACGATATCACAAGAGCTCTCTACTTTCACAACTAGGTTGAAAGCATCACTTAAGCCAAGATCCTTTTCTTTTCCATTCAGTCATTTCTTGGATAATGTCTCTGGAACTTCCTCTGATTAAAGCCTTATATACCATTTGTATTCCACCTGCTGCATGTGAAGGTGCCTATGGTGTGTGTCTGCTGATTTGTGTGAGCATGTGGGCTTGTGTGTGTGTGTGTGTGTGTGTGTGTGTGTGTGTGTGTGTGTGTAAGAGCGAGAGAGAGAGAGAGAGAGAGAGAGTGTGTGTGTGTGTGTGTGTGTGTGTGTGTGTGTGTGTGTGTCACTGTGTGTGTGTGTGTACATGTGTTTACACAGGTGTGTGCATATTTCACACCTAGATACGGATATTTCCATAGGTGTGAACTTCATGTGTGAGGAAAAGAAAACATAGGTTGGGAGAGAGGCATGGGAGAAAGAAGGGGGACAGGAAAGGGAAGGGGATCAAAGAGGAGCGGAGAAGGGTATCGAAAATGATCAGGTGTGTTTGAGCGCTGACAATTTAGTTTTCTGTTTGCTTGTCACTGGAGCACTCTTGTCATGCACCCATGAGCTAAACTGAGGTGCGGTGTGAGCCAATATTCTTCACGATTAAAACATCATCACTGTCTTTTTGAAGAGCAAACAGCATTCACCATTGAGGATTCTCTGGTCAACCTCCTCCAGTTCCTTCAGGGACGTTCTGCACCACCTCAGGCATCTTGGGCACAGGCTGTTACTGCACACACACACACATACACATACACAACACACATACACACGTACACAACACACACGCACATGCACTCATGCACGCATGTATGCATATACATGCAGACACACATGCAGACACACATGCAGACACACACACACACACACACACACACACACACACACACACACACACACAGAGTTGTCATGAATGATCCTAAAATGCCATCTGCTCATGCTAATTGGTACTCTGATAACAATGGTCATAATCATGTGTCAAAACATTTCGATCAGTTTATGGGGAACCCTTGTTCTGGAAACTAACTGTCAGAAGTTAATATACCACATGAGTACCAGAAACAAGCAGCAAACCCACTTTTTAAAACAATAAAATAAACAGCGAAAGCCTTAAACTTAAGGCCCATGGTGCTGATTTCAGAATTAAGTCTGGCATCTGATCAAACTTACAACACTGACTTGAACCCAAACTTTCAAAACAAAACAAAAGAAACTGAAAGGAAAGAAAAGAAAAGGAAGTCTTCTAAAATCTAAACAAAGTGAATACTATGATGTCATGCAAACAGGTTTTAATTTAAACTATAATTCATATAACTTTCGGGAAAAGGAAAAAAAAAAATACAGGTTTTGTTTGTTTGCTTGCTTTGTTTCATTTTTTAAAATAAGTCTACAATGGTTAGGAAAAATCATGTTATCTATACTTGATTCAACACTTTTCAAAAAACTATGTATGAGGATGTGTGGTGTGTAAAAGTGCAGGTGTTTCCTCTATGTGTGTGTGTGCATGTGTGTGTGTGTGTGTGTGTGTGTGTGTGTGTGTGTGTGTGTGTGCATGCATGTGTGTGTGTGTGTGCATACATGTGTGTGATGAGTTGACATTCATCACTATCCAACCTCTCACATTATGTTCTCTACCAATCTGTCACTCTGACAGACACCAGAAACATGATGTGTGGCTTGACTCTCTAAAAGGACAGTACACGCCCAACACCTCTCACGGGCTACAGGACTGGAAACAGTCCTTAACAGTGTGTAAAATTAGACCCTGGAAGAGGGAAACACTTATTTCTCCTACCTCTGAGATTCTGTGCCAAATTTCACTGATTGACCCAGAAGAAAAGTAAATGGAGTCTAGTTTTTAAATCTTGAAAACTATACATTGTTGTTGGTACTTGTATCTTATGCTTTAACAGGTTAACCTTATGCCAATGCTTGGTAAAATATGTTAAGACGATCAATGTATACTGTTGTTTATCCAAATGTTTTGTAAAAAAGTGACTAATTAATGCTTGTGGCAAAGTGGTTAGCATCATGCACTCCCAGCCGGAAGGTTGTGGATTTGATTTCCATCAGCACCATTTACTAGTGGAATCTTCTGGACCCAACTGACTCCTACCAAATGTGAAGTTTGCTTCATTCGTTAGACTGGGACACAGTACAGCTGAGTTCCATCCATTTTGTGAATGCATCTCGGAGTGTGTTGCTCAAATTTCCTGACCAACCAAGCAGATGTCTGTATCTCTCAGTGCTGACTGACACCAGGATATATCATGAAAGTCAGCATAGAGTACAGCCCTGTCATGGAGACACAGACCTCATCAGAAATCAATAACATCATCTTCATCCTCCGCCTCATCGAACAGCATACAAAAAAAATGTCAAATTCTGTAGCACTTCATACCACGCCCTCATGATAGCCTCTCTTTTGATTACCTCTCCATGCCCATGCCCTTTGTTGGGTTCAGTCAGGGTCACTAACATCAGCAAAGTTATGGGGACTGTCGTTAGACAGATGTGGTGGTGCCTTCCAGACTGAGAACTCACTCACGCTGGATCTGTGACTAAGCAAATAGTGTCGTCAGTAGGGGGCCTAGTACATGGAGTCCTGCATGCCTTGGATCTGTACGCCATCAAAGTGACTTGCTGGTAGTGCACGGTCTCCTCTGGTGGGTCGCCTTGCGATGACCTGATACTGACTACTTACAATGGATTGCCAGTCTAGGGCTGTGGTGGAATGGACAAGGCTGTGGCTGTGAGAGCGGGGAAGGGGGCAGAATGAGCGGCAGTGCTACTGATGTTGCACAGAAGATGAAAGAAAGAAGAAAAAAAATAATGCTTGATAAACTGAATTCAAACAGCTGATCACACCATCTCAGTATTTGACTGCTCTGAAGAGTTATTTCCCTTCGACTGATGAACAGCTTCTTACTGTCTCGTACCATTGTTTAAAGCCCACTCAGTACCTGAGTAAAGAGAAAACAGAAAAAATATAGGTGGACACATTTATGTTAGTCTCACTAGCACCAGCTGAGACCCCACACTTGCCTGAAAGTTCACAAGGCAAGCCACTAAGACTCGCCAGGCCAAGCCTCAACCACTCGCCTACACACACCAGGCTCTGCAACCTCCACAAACCATGGGACTCCATTACCTTCATAACAATTGTCCCCAGCAGAGGAATGAGAAAAGAGAATCCATGCAAACACATGGCCGAGTGGACCGCTGACTGATCCGCAGGCCTACATCAAGTGGTGGCATCATCAAACAGGAGAGATATCCTTCAGTCTCTCTCAGTGAGCAACTCTAAACCAGCTAAATCCTCGTGCTCACCTACTGGACTACAAATACAACCCTGATCAGTGAAACATTTCATGCCCTCTTTCCAAGATGAGGTGAAGTGAAAAAGAGCCATCCGATATGCAGTCACAATGATTTCAGGCTTGAATTTCTTTTTCTTTAACGTCCTGTTTACTTCAATCTTGTGCACAGAAGTAAAGTTTTGTGCATAAAATTGGCGCTTAATTTGTATCAGTCTATGTGTTGTTTATATATCATTTCATGTTTTTATCCCCGTTTTCAATTCTCTCTGTCGCTCTCAGCGCAAGTATTTTTAAGTACATAAGCCTAGGGTCATTGCACTTGAGCTATTTCTGGCTTACCAATCCTAGTAGAAAAAAAAAACAATTTCTTTTGATAACAAATACCAGTTTAGTGTTGCTCCTTTCCCCACTAGTAAGAGAGAGGGTGAAGTTTAACCATAATTTCAAAAATATCATTTTTATACAGAACACGCCATAAGTCAGTCCCTTGAGGACCATACCTTTCATCCTTACTTATCTGAGAGTGAGGAAGAGAGAGAGAGAGGGAGTGAGTGAGTGTGTGTGTGTGTGTGTGTGTGTGTGTGTGTGTGTGTGTGTGTGTGTGTGTGTGCGTGCTTGCATGAATGTGTGCAGACGTGCATGTGTGCTCGTGCACATGTAAAAAACTTGAACTGAGCTCTATCTTCTTGTCTGTCTGTCTGTCTCTCTTTGCTGTAAATCTGAAACAGAAACTCAAACTGCAAACAGCCTCAGCTCTCCACAACTCGACATGAAATCAGTATGTGCACAACATCATTACCCTCCCCCATCTATCCTTGCTTCTCCTGTAGCTTTCTCATTACAGTAAGAATTGTGCTGATGAGATAAAAACATCAGTTTTAATCTCACAAATTTCAAAACAATCTGCTTAACGCTGCAATCAACATAAATTATTTTTTGAAAGAGATGTTCATTTGATAAAAACAAATTTTGTGGAAACCCAATAAAGTTTTACAGTGTTATGCATCTTTGGAATAAACTGGTTTATTGGTTGTTAATTTTTCCATTTATACATCACATAAAAAAAATCAATTCTGATGATGCGACAACCCTGGTGTGGTCCTCTGCATCCACTAAGCTTTTAACAACACAAAAATTTAATTGAAAGTTATAAATAACAAACAAGTAGGGTAACTCTTGCTCCCATGATACATACGTGCATAACTCCAAAGGAATGCTGCTTACAACACTAATGACAGATGACAGCACAGACACACGGGAACTAACATGGAACATTCAAAAGAAAGGATGCTCCAAGCTTGCCTATATACCCTGTACCGGACACATCTACATACCAACAACTGGAGAAATGAACACACATAAAACTTAACAATTATTCACGACTGGCACAGCCTTTTCGACAAGCAATAGCTCATCAACAGAATAGCCTCCCTTTAAAAGATGTTTATCTCACGATGCTACCAAAAGTTACCTAAGCTGTGGGTTGGCAAAGCTTTGGACTTTGAGCTGCAACCAGAAATGGGGTCATGCAGCGATGTACACACAATCAGACTTACCCCTACTAAATTCAGAAAGTTCAAGAGTGTAGGTGGGATTGCCTTACTTCGTTCACAGTCACAGCAGACAGAACCAGCTTCTGACAAAATGACAGTATGACAATTTCACTGCGATTCATTACATTTTTTTGTTTTTATTTTCTAGTCCAGAGAAAAACACAGGGCTTTCAGGACTGTCACCAAAGACTACTTTCTGTCACAAAAAGACACACAGAAGAAACCATTCATAACAATAAATAAAGACCTAACCTTATGAGAGAGAAAACTACGTCATGCAGACAAAAATAATTATCTCATTTTTTTTTCATCACAATCAGATGAATATACCATAAAAAAAGAGAAAATTTTTCATAAAAAACAAAGTAAATAAAAGAAGATACTGCTAATATCCATCCCACAGATTAAACTCTAAAACCAAGTCATCAATTAACTTGTCAAATATGGGTCAGATTGAGAAAAACTTGCTCCTTACACTAGTTACAGATGAGTTTTGGACTTGGAGCTTACTGAACTTTCTGAGTATAGTCGAAAGTCTGTGCTGAATGATGCTCTACTGTTAAGAATTATCTTAGAAACTGTCTGTGATGGATTAAGTTTCACTATATGTCTAATACTACAAAACTACAGTTAACACACTTTATATATAAGAGCCTCAGGTCTGAAACAAATTCAGTGTATATTACAAGTAGCTGACATTAATCACCCATGGTTTCAGACATGTAACATGCCAAAGGGCCAAGTTACTGGCCTCTAAACATGGCCCTTACGGGATATCCCAACTGTCATAAAAAATTTAAAAAAATTAAATATTTCAAATTTCATAACTTCGCAGCTACTTAAGCTATAGATATAAATTTTATATAATTTTTATTTGTTTTAAGCTGTTCTATCACCTTGACTTATTGGGAAAAAAAAAACAATGAAAAACACTTTAAAAATCACTTTGGAGTACCTAGTTTTAGTCAAAGAGTCCTCCCATTGCCAAGCTGCTTTCACTGGCATGGTGAAATTTAACACATACATTGTACACTTTCAATCCCTATGGAGGACCAAAGATGAAGTCACCATCAGTCCTGATCAGGACGTGCACCCTTTGGAGAAATTCGAGAAATTATTTATATAAGGCTCTACCAAAAAAGGTAAACAAACGAATCACAAGACAAAACATGACATGTTTCAACCTCTTAGGTCTTCTTAAGGCATGATACACAACACTCAGGACAACGAAAATGAATGATCAATCACTTAACTTCATCCAATTTGGTGCAAGTTTCCTCTTTTAACTTCAAGTAAGTCTTTAGTCTGAACTGGTGGTAAACAAAGTCCACTGAGAAGTCTAATAATGGTGTTTCTTCCTTTTCTGTCCTCTTTTCCTCTGGCACCAACTATTCAAGGAATAATATAATAATAATAATAATAATTATGGTATTTATAATGCACAAAATCTTGATAAAATCAACTCTAAGCGCAATGTTATCAGTTGGAGCTGTCAGAACGGCTCATTTTTTTTTCGCCCTAACTCTACTCATCTTTAGTGATCTAGATTTCAGAAATAGACCACACACAATTTGGCAAAGGCAGCGCTCCCTGGGGCTAAACACGACATGTATAGTCCAAGTATCATTATCATAGTTAAGTTAGGACTTATTGACCCATGCCTTTATTAAATACATAAGCAGTCAAAGCACTGCCAGTGTGTTTTGGTAGGTGGCAGATCAATGGGAAGCATGCAAGTTTGCAACATCAAAAATCTTGACTGTTGCTGCTCTTTCAAACTAATGTTGGTAGTAAGTGAGAAAGACTAACTAGAAAAAAAAAATCGTGGATTAAAGAAATTCAAATTATTCAACATTACAACTTTTCCTCTTGCACACACACAGACACACACACACACACACTTATGTGTATCATTATCATGTGACTGCATGTTCATCACACACACACATGCTTACCATCACACACACACACACACACACACACACACACACACACACACACACATGTATGTCGTTATGATAGTAATCATCATGCACACAAACACAAACACACACACACACACACACACACACACACACAGGTGTACATTGCACAGAGAGGTTCAAAATTCCAATGAATGCCCCTGTCTGAATGTGTAGGATGCATGTTTTTTACATTGCATACATGTTTGCGCTCTCTGGTGAATGAGCAAATAACACCATACACATAATGGTCACTGGTTTAAGCCCTATTTTACAGCCACCCCTCCTCTCTTTCTCGAATTTCTGCGGCCCAACTTTTAAGCCAAAAATATCATGCTGTTTCCTAACATGATCTCTGTGCGAAAAAGAATGTAGCACTAGCACTAGTAGCTGGGGCAATGGGGAAAGAAAAGCCTCTAAAAAAGAAGTTTTCGTTTTTTGTTGCTTTTTTTTTTTTTTTTTTTTTTTTTTTTTCTTTTACATGTTTTATTGGAATAGCTTATCTTCGTTACAACGCCAGTCGAGACATAGCCCTGGGTACCTTTGAAACGAAAAACAAGGACAGTATCACATTAGTAATTTCAGACGAGCAGCTCGATCCACCAAAATCATTTCAAAATGATGCGACCGCTACGAGTAAACTGGAAAAACAAATGTTACTTTGTTTTATATCGCTGTTATGTCTTTGATCCATTTAAGGGTAATCTTCAACTTTAGAAATACTAAACTCAGGTTCAAAATGGCTTGCAGGTGGTTGCTCTGGCTGTGATCGGCTGAGCTTACTGTGTATTTGTCGCAGTTTCATGGGAAAGTAGTGGTCGTACAGCTTAGCTGAGGGTTCCATTCAACTCAGCGCATCGAGGTGAGCCTAAGACACCCTTTGTTTTTCGTCTAAAACACAGAGATTGATGACGCGACCACCCGCGTGATCAGCAGTCAAAATGGCTTGCAGGTGGTTGCTCTGGCTGTGATCGGCTGAGCTTACTGTGTATTTGTCGCAGTTTCATGGGAAAGTAGTGGTCGTACAGCTTAGCTGAGGGTTCCATTCAACTTAGCGCATCGAGGTGAGCCTAAGACACCTTTTGTTTTTCGTCTAAACAGCCCCCCCTGAGTTTAGTATTCTAAAGTTGAAGATTACCCCATTTAAGTTGTTTTGCGATATAAATGGTGAAAGATTTTGTAAACATTCATTGACAATGTCACACATTGTTGGACAATGTTCACGACACTAAATGACTTTTCACATCCGGTCTTGCAGTTCATTCAGAATCGGAGATGTACACATCACAAGCATGATCACGTCAACAACATTGAAACTTACATTAAGAATGTGATCACATCTAACAGGAATACAAGCCCACGCACAAAACATCAGAAAAAGTGAAGACATCAGCTGCTCAAGAAGACGTTCCTTGTTTTCGACAGAAGTCCTTTGTAGATTACAACGTATGCAGTTAGCCATTCTGACTAAAGTACCCACACTTCGGTCGCCATTGTTTTGGTTTCAAATTTTCGCGCATGCGTTTTAGACCAATGCCGCAAGTAAAAGTGAAAGTAGGCTAAGACCACGTTTCCGCTAGCTGGGATGAAAACTTACTAAAGATTATAGAGAAACAGACACAACAACGCGCGCGCGCTCGCACACACACACACACACACACACACACACACAGAAGTTTCGCAAGTTCACTTGAAATCGCGCACATCAAATAGGCGGCTTTTTTTAAATTCATTTTCGAAAGAAAACAAAAAAGTCGCACAAATAATGAAACAAAAGTACATATAAACAGGAAAAATTTTAAAACGAAGATAAAACATAAGTATCGTGTGTGTGTGTGTGTGTGTGTGTGTGTGTGTGTGTGTGTGTGTGTGTGTGTGTGTGTATCCATGTGTCTGTGTGGCCTAATCACACTAGTAAATAGTTACTGCTAAAACTTGTTAGCAGTCTGTTTCATGACTTTTTTTTTTCTTTTTGATCATTGATACCATAATCTCTAAAAGAGCAAAAGCATTTATTACATTTTGTCACTTTTGTTTGATGGGTAAAATCATACGCTTGGTTTCGCTGAGTTACGCCCCTTCGCCTAGCAGGCTGATCGTTCTGACTTCGCACTGTTTTTTAAGTTTATCGTTGTACTGCTGAGCGTGCACGGCGCGAGTCTGGTTTGACTATTCACAGAGAAATGTATGCAGCGCAGCGTAACATAGTCACAAACATGATATGTGAAGCAAAGAAAAATTGCACATGTGGTAGAATAGCAGCTGCTGCCAGCTCCAGAGAACTCTTCCGCCTCAGTGATCACCTGTTGGGCAAAGCAGGAGACACTGTGCTTCCTTCTAGCATCCCCCCGCAGAGAGCCTCCTCCCGGTAAATTCAATCAATTTTTTTGTGGGAAAAATTGAACAGATCAGAAGCAGCTTTGACCTTGATACACCATGCCTCACTGACGCTGTTGTGTTCTCCGGTACACTGTTTGAAAATTTTGAGCCTGTATATGAGATCTGAGTAAAAGAGATACTAAAGAAAATGCCAAAGAAGTCCTGTGACCTCGACCCTATTCCTACCTTAATCCTGTTTGATTGTTTACATGAAATTACACCCATTGTCACTGACATCATGAGCAAGTCCTTATCATCTGGTATTGTGCCTGAGTGCTTTAAGCATGCTCTTGTATGTGAGGCCCCTTCTGAAGAAGGCAAACCTGACCAAACAGCTTGAAGAACTATCGTCCAGTCTCCAATCTACCATTCTTGTCAAAGATATTGGAACACATTGTACTAAAACAGCTTCCACAGTGTCTGGAATCTCATAACCTGCTTCAGCCGTTTCAGTCAGCTTACCGTAAGGGTCATAGCACAGAAACTGCTTTGTTGCATGTGGTCAATGACCTCCTTCAGGCCTCAGACAATGGGCGTGTGTCTATCTTGTCACTGTTTGACTTGTCAGCAGCATTTGACACCATAGACCAAAGAATCCTTATAATGCGGTTGCGTACCACTTTTGGCTGCTCTGGAACGGTTCTGGGCTGTGTTCAACTCTTAGTTAACTAGCCGTAGCCAGTCTGTTGTCACAGGCCACAAATCAGCTCCGTCTGTGCTGAAATGTGGTATGTCACAGGGTTCTGTCTTGGGACCTGTCCTGTTTGCTATGTACACACATCATCTCAGCATTGTCATTTATCAGTCAGGCCACCACTCATACCACTTCCTTGCAGATGACTCGTAGCAGCATAACTCCTCTACTCCATCAGATTTTGACTCTCTTGAGTGCAGTCTGAGAGATTGTATAAAGGATGTTTCGAAGTGGATGAGCAACAACAAGTTGTTTTTCTTAGTTAAAAATGTTTTTTGTGTGATGTGTTTTTATTGTCATTCTGATATTTAATCATTAATGTAAAAATATGAATAACTGTGATATTTGAAAGTTTACATACAGATACACGCAATGCACACACGCGCACATGCACACGAACAACGATCACACATTTCCACGCACACACTCATGTGCCCACACATATGCACGCACAATGCACACACACATACGTACAATGCACACACACATGCACACACATGCGTACATAAAGTATAGGTCTCTGACAGAAACTGATGTTAAATAGTACTAAGGTGCATGTTTATATATTATTTGATTTGTGCACGTCAGTATTTGATATCTTGAGGCTTGGTGTTTTTTCCATGTATATGACTTTTATAACTCCCATTTATTTCCATATGCTCCTTTTTGAAATGTAAAGCGCTGTTGAGCATTTTTATGGAATATGCGCTATAGAAATAAACATTATTATTACTGTGTTATCATTATTACGTATTATTAGATCAATTTTTTTAAAGTTATATTTTCTTGTATTTAGAAACCTAGTTTTTCTTCCTTTAATTACGTGCATGAATGGTAGTGTCATGTTCATGACTGCCATAAGGAATTCATAGATAAAACAGTAAATTATCAATACATGTCGAAAAACGTAGTGTCCCAGGATATGCCCCTGCAAAATACCGTGTCTGAGATTTCCATTCACATTGCGTATAGCTCAGACGACCGCAGGGGCCCATATCAAGGCTGTTATAACGTCAAGACCAATTACATATACATATTTCATAACTCTGCTGATTACGGTCTTCACAGCATGTGCATGAGCGGTCATGCCTCTGCACGTGTGTGTAGGAATGTGGTTGGCAAAACTTCGAAGTTTCTTCCAGTTCTTTTCAATGTAATTTTTTGCAGTCTGTTTCCACGTGGGTTATTTACTTACTTCTGTAATGCTCATGACAATATACGGATGACAACGGGAACGACTGACGACCTCAGCGCAACCTAGTTCTGCCTGCCTTCAGGGTATTTAGCTATTTTGATTTGGTGCTCATTGTGTAGATATTGCTGTTGTTGCCTGTGTGTTCTCTTCGGTACAGGACATTTCTTCACTATGCACTGACAGTCCTTACAGGACCCAGTGTAGTTGACTGGACTGTAGTTATAATGAAACCGAGGGCAAGAAAGTTGTATGGTAGCCCCACAATGTCAATAGTTTAGTCATTGTGAGTTGGTGTCTATTGTGTAAATAGTATTAAATAAAATGAAAAAAAAATTTTTTTTTAAACCCCGATGGTGCAGGGGTGGGACCCAGAGTACTGTCCTCAACTGACGAAAAAAAAGAAAAAAAAAAGACTGGGAGCAAACCAGCGCCACCCTTGGAAGCCTGCGCTGTGTTCACATAGGGTGCAGGCACGCACAGAGTATTCCTATAAGCGCTGTGTTCACCTAGGGAGCAGGCACGCACAGGGCCATTAAGATGTTAAGGGACATAATTGCTCCATGGCAGATTAATTACATGCATGAATGGTAGAGTCATTTTGAAAAAAAAAAAAAAAAAAAAAAAAAAAAAAAGGAGTTTAAAAAAAAAAAGTGAATTATTAACACATATTGAAAAGTGTATGTGTCGTAGGATACACCCGTATAAAAACACCATGTTTGAGGTTTCAGTTCACACTGTTAATAGCCAAGCCGACCGCTCGAAGGGGATGGAATAATTATGTCCCTTGACGTCTTAATGGAATGCCCTGTACGTTCCTGCACCCTATGTGAACATAGCGCTTAATGGAATACCCTGTAGGTGCCTGCATCCTATGTGAACACAGCGCTTAATGGAATGCCCTGTGCGTGCCTGCATCCTATGTGAACCTAGTGCTTAATAGAATGCCCTGTGCGTGCCTGCACCCCATATGAACATAGTGCTTAATGGAATACCCTGTAGGTGCCTGCACCCTATGTGAACATAGTGTGCTTAATAGAATGCCCTGAGCGTGCTTGCAACCTATGTGAACATAGCGCTTAATGGAATGCCCTGTCATAGCGCTTACTGGAATGTCCTGTTGCGTGCCTGCACCCCATGTGAACATAGTGCTTAATGGGAATGTCCTGTACATGCCTGCACCCCATGTGAACATAGTGCTTAATGGAATGCCCTGTGCGTGCCTGCACCCTATGTGAACACAGCACAAACTTCCAAGGGTGGTGCAGGATTGCTCCCAGCTGGTTTGTTCGGCAGTTGAGGACAGCACTTCTCTGGGTCCCACCTGTACCTTCGGGTGTATCTTTTAACATGGCGTAGATAATTGTTTTACTGCCAATGTGTTCTCTTCATGACAAGACATTTCTTCACTATGCACTGACAGTCTTGGAAGTACCATGTGTAGCTGAAGGGACTGTAGTTAAACTGGAATCGACACAGAAACACTATTGCTCTCTTTATTTTAGCCCCAAGATGTGTGTTTTTCCGGGAGTCAGAAAGTGTGGGATAACTCTCGTGAAAATAAAGACCTTCCTGCTTAGCATTATCTGTTCTACTACTACTACTACTACTACTACTACTACTACTACTACTACTACTACTACTACTACTACTACCGATGATGATAATGATGATAATTCAAAATTCCGATGCCGTGGGCGGATGAACATGGACTCCGGTGGATCAAGACAATGCGGTAACAACATGTTTGTGTTCTTAAGGTATCACAGGGTTACGGATCAGATTTCTGCGGCGACAATCTGGAACTGGCTCCCTTTAAAACTGTGTGATGCTTCTTCCTCGACTTTCGACTCAGTGCTGAATACTTACCTGTTCGAATGACTGTTGCAGAATCTCTCTCTCTCTCTCTCTCTCTCTCTCTCTCTCTCTCTCTCTCTCTCTCTCTCTCTCTCTCTCTCTCTCTCACACACACACACACACACACACACACACACACACACACATACACACACACACACACGCACGCAGGCGCGTACATGCACGCACATACGCACGCACTCACGCACGCACTCAAGCATTCACACGCACACACACATGCGTGCATGCACACCCACACTCGCGCACGCGCGCGCACGCGCGCGCGCGCGCACACACACACACACACACACACACACACACACACACACACACACACACACACACACACAGAGGCGCGCACATGTACGCACATACGCACGCACTCAAGCACACACACACACACACACACACACACACACACACACATACACACACACACACACACATGCATGCAGGCACGCCCACACTCGCACGCGTGCGCGCACACACACACACACACACCACTCAGTCGATGCCTATCTCTCACACACACACACACACACACACACACACACACACACACACACACACACACACACACACACACACACACATACACACACGTGAAGACACGCAACTGGAGTGTTCTCTGGAATTTTTTATCGCGCTTGAAAATTGACACCTTCCCCCCCACCCCCCACCCCTTCCCCCCCTCGTCCCCCCCACCCCCCACCCCACCCCTTTTTTTTTTTGTCTCCACATGTGCATTACAACGGAAACAGGATGGTTCCAAGCAGACTAATCAGTTCAAATGAATGGAGTAGGCGGAAGAGAGCCTGGGCACAAGAAGACGACTGTTTGTTGAAACCCAGTTCGTGCCCAAGTCGAGATCACTTAAGTGTTCCAAAGCGTGAGAGAGGAATCGAGAAAGCGGCAAGTTGCTAGTGTTTGTACACCGCGAGTGATATCATGTGTAAACAGTTCTTGAAGACCAGCGCTGTGGATGAGGGATTCGTGGTGGTGGAGAGTTTTGAGGGTAGAGCTGGAGTAACTGTTATCTCAGAGATAGCTTTATCATGAATTTACCTGCTTCGGTCCTTCCACCTGCGACGTAGCAGAGGCCATCAA
>JADBJO010001180.1:0-12500 GCA_016801955.1 Conus betulinus
GTAAGAAAAGAAAAAAAAAGAAAATAAAGGAGCAAATGGTGAATAAAATACGCATTAAAGCAACGCCCACTATGAACACGCCATTCGTCTGTTGCGTTGCTTTGTTCATATGGTTTTGCTGCATTTGATTTGTATTTCAGGTCGTTTTCAGTCAACTCTGCGGTCTGTGTCAATCTACTTTCATGTTTACGAGCACTGCCCTGTGGAGTCTGCCTTGGCGGCGATTGCCCTTGGCTTTAAAAATACCCACCACATTCATCTCTTCACCCAGACAAGCGAACCTTAGTGAGTCTGAAAGCGTGCGCATGGAACAGCATCTGGCATACTGCTACTTAACGGGAACCTGCTGCCTGTTGTAAAGACCCGGTGTAGGGTTGATAAACTGTTTGCTGTGGACTTGCCTGCATCCTGTTCTCTCAAGAATCAATTCTGGCAGAGGTGTACCTGAATGCAATATGGATGAGCACAGCGGTGCAGCGCGCTGCGCTATGTGTACTTTTGACACGCTTTTATAGGCGCTGTGGTATGTTTGAGTTGTTTTATACGTCCTTTTTTTAAAATCTATGTTCTGACTGTATTATAGGCGCTGCTATGGCTATGTTTTTTACTTGTTTTTATTAACGCTGTTATAGCAATGTTTTGATTCGTTACAGATGCTGTTCTAACTACGTTTTGACTTGTTTATGGGCGCTGGTATAGCTATGTTTTGACTTCGTTTCTGGGCGCTGTGCTAATTACATTTTGACTTATTTATAGGCACTGTTCTATGTTTTGATTCGTTTATAGGCGCAGCAGGCGCTGTCCTATTTATTTATCGACTTGTTTATAGGCGCTGTTCTATCTACTGGGTGTGTAGGCGATGTTTCGTGTTCGGATTTGTTTATAGACGATGTTCAACATTTCGACTTGTCTATAGATTCTTCTTTGTTTTGACTGATTTATAGGCACTGCTCTACCTATGCTTTGAGTGTTTATAGGTGCTGTTCTATGTTTATCTTTGAGTTTGTCTAAAGGCTCTGTCCTATGTTTTGCATCGTTCGTATGCATCGTTCTTTGTTTTGGCTTATTCGTAGGCTTTGGTCCGCGTCTTTTGACTTGCGTACTGGTACTGTTCTGCTTGTGATTTGAATTGTTTGTAAGCTTTTCATTTTACATATAACCTGTTCTATTTATTTTTGACTTGTCAGTATGTGCTATTCTGTGCTTTCACTCTTTCATAGGCCTTGTACTTTTTCTGAGTTTGATTTATCTAAAGGCACCGTGTTATGTTTTGACTTGTTCAATGGTCCTGTTCTACCTTTATTTTGATTTATTATAGGCGCTGTTCTATGCTTGGATCCGTGTGCAGGCACTGTTCTATATGTGTTTTAACTCATTTGAATTTCTCTGTTCTCTCCATGTTTTGATTTGTTTATAGGTGGTGTTTTGTATTTTGGCTGGTTTATATGCGCTGATGTATATCTAAATTTCAATAAACCATTTGACCCCACCAGATCCAGCTGAAACTCTTTTCAGCGGCTTCTGTCTCAAGGGTTCCCCTCCTCACAAGCTGAGAACACAGGCGGATATGTTTACACCCTTTGCCTCTTTCCTCCGCACCCTACAGCGAGGAAGTGGACTTTCAGGCCAGGTTCTCTCAAGCGGCTGGCATCACTAGCATACTTATCAGTCTTGTAGACGTGTGCTTCCGTCATTCTGCTGTTATTTTGGACAGTGAGCGCCATCTTGGACAGTGAGCACCATTTTTTTTTTTGATGAAGCTGAGTGGAGCACCGTATCCCGTTTCATGGTGTGCGTGCTGATGAGTTGTTTGTCTTTCTTGAAGGACTGCTGTGCAGTTAAAGTCATGAACATCATCCAGTGAAGCCCACTTCCTTGCTTCAGATGTCACAGCTGTTCCAGATCATGATTTGCTGGCTTCTGCTGTGAAGAGCGTTGTTGTTGCAGACAAACGCACGTAGCGTGATGGCAACGCACCTTTTTATATCTCCGTGTGTTCCACACTATTCCTATCGTGAAAATCAACACGTTTCTCTTCTGGTGAGATGCCAGTGAAGTTCTCTTCACCCGCACTTAGCAGTGAGCGAGCGTTTAATGTGCATACTCCACAACCTCTGTTCCAGGGGTACCTGTCTTCTGTTATTGGCGCCGGCTATGGACAATGTGAGAAACATCTGCCTGAGAGAGAGAGAAGGAGAGAGAGAGAGAGAGAGAGAGAGAGAGAGAGAGGGAGAGAGAGAGAGAGAGAGAGAGAGAGAGAGAGAGGACAGACAGACAGACCCAGACGACAAAGACAGACGGACAGACAGACAATGATTTTTTTTTTAATTCAGAATACACGTTTGTGATCTCACGGCCGCTTAGGTAGAGGCAACCGTTAGGCTGGTGCATATGTGTCGGATAGGGCGTGGGGTGGGGGATGAAACAGACGGGTCACACAGGGTCAGGTTACGTCGTAGAGATGTTAATGATGGGGATTGAGGGAGAAGTATGAGAGGGGAAGGAGGACAAGGGGGGGGGGGGGAGGAAAGTGTGTGTGTATGTGTGGTGTGTGTGTGTGTGTGTGTGTGTGCGCGTGCGTGTGCATGTGTGTGTGTGTGTGTGTGTGTGTGTGTGTGTGTGTGTGTGTTTGTATGTGTGTGGTGTGTGTGTGTGTGTGTGTGTGTGTGTGTGTGTGTGTGTGTGTGTGTGTGTGTGTGTGTGTTTGTATGTGTGTGTGTGTGTGTGTGTGTGTGTGTGTGTGTGTGTGTGTGTGTGTGTGTGTGTGTGATGAGAAGATAGTCTATTGTTGTCAGCCTTGATTATCAGAATATCAGAATCGATCACCTGGGTTTTCTGTAAAAAAAAATCTCATCCTACACCACCCAACGAACCCATTCAGGTGATGATGGAAATGGTAAGACGTCATGAAACGTGCTGCCGGTTTGCTCATCCCTTTAGGCTGAAAAGTCCCTAGGGGGGACATCAGCCTTCTGGTCAAAAGGGCAGTAAATGTTTCAAGACTCACTGTGTTTAGAACATAGCATTATGGCAGGGCCCATATCAACCTGCTCCTTACACCCCCTAGCCTAGTTCATTCACCGCCGGATAGACAAAATGAGTTTTCAAAAAGGTAAAATTTGGCTTAATGAGTGGTTTCAGTTCAGCTAAGTCACTCAATGCCCTCAACATTGGACTGGGGGGCTCTTTCACATTATAAACAAATCTTTGTAAAATTTGTAAATAAAATACAACACACAACCCCCCCCCCCCCAAAAAAAACAACAACAACAACAACAACAACAACAACAACAAGAAAAAAAAGAGAATGATCATTAAGATCAAATGCACGAAATGTTCCAGCATCAGCCTGACTTCCAGCTGGAAAAGCCCGGCGATCGGTGGTTTGAATCCTATACGCCTACGGGTCAAACGCAGACGATGGTCTGAGTTGAAGCCTGGCATGCTGCCGATGCCACTTTGTGCCTGTGTGCACACTACACGTGTCCTTTACCTGAAATGATTTCTCCTTTGAATATAATTCTATTCTTATATGCGACAGACAGAACAAAAATTGCCAAGGGTTCAGGATTCTTATCATTAGACATTTTCCTATGCGAAAATCGGGATTCTGTTGTGTGTGGGAAGAGCGCGTCACTGGCATGAGACTGCACCGTTTTCATTGTCGCTTGGCTATATTGTATATTGTTTCATCGTTGTGTTGTTATATATGGTTTGGTTATTTACTTTATCGCTGAATCTGGAATGTTAAGTGAGTGTTTGCTAGAGACTATGTTTTGCTAGGGACAACTTCCCTGTTGCTGTGCGGTCTTTTTTAAATGTTGCTGTGCGTTTTTTTTTTTTTTTAATGAGCGCTTCATGTAAGCCTCACACGTTACTCGGTTTATAGTCTCATCTGAAAAAACTAGCACCTAGCCCACTATTTTAGGTGAAGTAAAAAGAGAGTGACACAACAAAATCCCGCTCCACACGCACACGCACGCACGCACGCACACGCACAGAGAGAGAGAGAGAGAGAGAGAGAGAGAGAGAGAGAGAGACAGACAGACAGACAGACAGACAGACAGAGACAGAGACAGAGAGGCAGAGAGGAGACAGACAGACAGGTAGACAGGCAGGCAGGCAGGCAGATGGACAGACAGATAGGTAGACAGACAAACAAAGAGACATACAACAGACTGAGATGAAGAACTAGAAACAGACAGGAAGAGAAAGGCCGTCTAATTTATGGTTGCTGCCAGCAGACACAAAAACAAAACAAAACAAAACAAAACAACAACAACAACAACAAAAACAAAACCCACTTTGGCTTGTTGCTCCACGTTAAAATATGAGTTTAAGTGAGAAAACTAAGACTTAGATGATAATATACGCTATTTTTGTTCCCCTCAAGGCCTGCTTGAGTGAGTAGTTTCATTCTCTTAAATATCTATCTCCGGGTGTTACACCCACCCCTTCCCTCATTTCTCTCCCCCTCCCCCCCCCCTCCCCTTCCCCCCTGCCCCCATTTTCCTCCCACACACACCATTCACCGGATGAAATTAAAAAAAGAAATAGCCTTTTGAATTTGATAATGCACGCCATCTTCGTTTCCTTATACAGTGTACTCGAGAAACGGGATTCGTTATTTTTAATGGCTTTCCTTCGTATATTGCTGGTTTCCGGTGTGATAAACTCTCCTCCTCCATCTTTCCCCACTCTTCCTCCCCCCCCCCCCCCCCCCCCCCTCCCCCAAAAAGAGCTTCTTCAGTGTGGTAAACACAGGGAAGGCTGCAGATCTAAACTTTAGGACCATCAGCATTCTATCAAACAAAGAAACTTTAAAACATTTCATGTTTAAAAGAAATCACAGTATTTCATCGTTTAATGTGCAAAAATGTGTGGTCCTGTTCATTTCTTTGTGCTGAACTTGTAAATGTGCATGTATTTTATCTTCCAAATACTGCAGTAAAAAATATTTCTGGGTCTACTCGGGAGAGGCAGAGTAAAACAAAATCTTCTGTCCAAGACGTAGGATTTTAAGTCTAGGATCTTCTCATTTATAATACGAAAGGGTGATCCACTACACCACTATTATGTTTAATCAGTTCCTGACATTCGATTTCCACGTTCATAACCACAAAAGACTGGTGATATATACACAAGAGAATAACCATCTGCAAGTGGCCTACTGGCTTCATCAGAATTCAGACTGTACATTACGATATGGCACAAACAGGGTAAAAGTGACGTCCCATGGCAGGTTTTATGCCATAAGCACCCGCGGGATTCAAAATCACGACGTTTGACAGTAAGCTCGGTGATCTACCACTGAGCTTTACAGGTTACTGGTATTCCATTTACTTTCTGCTGCTTCATCCAAACACCACCTTATCTCCACACCCACCCCACCTTCTGCCCCCTTCCCCACTCCCTTTTCCACCACCCCCCCTCAGTCCCCCCCCCACCCATCTTTCTGCACCCGCATCTCTCTCCCCATGCTCTTCACCCCTTTCCAAGCCCTCTGTCTGCCAAGCCCTGGAGATCGACGCACTGCTCCTTCCAGACTCTGACACCTGCAGAGTGGTGGTCAGATGATGCTAATCAACTGGGTCGATCTCTTTGATCCGCGCCCCGTGAACACTGATGAGGCAAAGCAGCAGGGGGAGCAGGGAAGGAAAGGTTGAGGCAGTACCGGCATTAGGGGAGAGAGAGAGTGAGAGAAAGAGAGAGAGAGAGAGAGAGAGTTAAAACCGAAACACTTTGATGTGCTCGACAACAAGCATACATATAGATACTAACAACGTACGGGGGGCGTCGGATTGTCTAGAATATTCCATAGAGACACACATACTGGATTTGAAAAGGAGAAGAAACAAACATTATGTCGTATATCAACTGAAATGGGCAATCTGTAGACTCACGTCAAACAAATCACCACTACCCATGATACGAAGAATAGAAAAAAATTATTGTGTCTCTTTACTGTGACAAGCACACTTTGTATTTCTAAAACCGTGATTGACAAATGAGTGGTTTCCGTTAGCTTTAAAACTATAGAAGTTTCTTCAACAAAGAGTAAACTGATGTCTCATTTCAACAAAAAGGACTTTCGCAACTTCATGACTAACATTTCACTTTTTTTTCCTTTCTTTTAACAGGACAGGTGTTTTTATTAGAAAATCTTCCAGAAGCTTCTTCCTCAGTCCCTGTATGTTGAGCAAGCAGGGGGACGTTTAAACAGTCACCAACACAACTGGCAATGAATGGCAATTGTTTTGAACAACAACATAAAACTACATCCACCACCAGTCAGGTGCCTCAATGATGTGACAGATTCATTAGTCAACAAAGCAAGATCTTGTGTCTTTCATTCAAATCTGGGCAAAGAGAAACAGGTTCATTTCAATTCTTCTTCATCTCTCTAATATAATCTAAAGGACTGACCTGGTGCTAGTCTTTTTGGATTACACACACACACACACACACACACACACACACACACACACACACACACACACACACACACACAGAGAGAGAGAGAGAGAGAGAGAGAGAGAGAGGAAAGAGAGAAGAGAGAGAGAGAGACAGGACAGACAGAGACAGAGAGAGAGAGAGAGAGGAGAGAGAGACAAAAAAAGAAACAGACACAGAGACAGAGGGAGAGAGACAGAGATAAACACACACACACACACACACACACACACACAACACACACACCACACACACACACCACACACACACACACAGAGAGACAGAGAGACAGAGACAGAGACAAAGACGTACACACACACACACACACACACACACACACACACAGAGAGAGAGAGAGAGAGAGACAGACAGACAGACAGACAGACAGACAGACAGACAGACAGACAGACAGAGACAGTGGGAGAGAGAGAGAGACAAAGAGGTACACACACACACACACACACACACACACACACACACACACACACACACACACATACACACACACAGAGATCTGCCGCTGCTAGGTTAAGTACCAGCACAGGCGGGGTATTGTATTCTTTCCCCCAAACACCCCATGCTTCCCATCAACCCCACTTCCACCTCGTTCCCCACCGCTCACCTATATATGATACAATCCATCCTCCACACTACCCCACACCACCAGAATTAGGTCTTCATCAATCCTACCTGGGTTTTCCAAAACCGCGCTGTTTTTTTTTTTTTTCCTCCTCTCGCCCTGGTCTACCACCCCCTCTCCTTCCACTACCTCCATTTCCACCTTTTAATAACGCAGTTTCCAGCCTCCCTCTCTCTCTCTCTCTCTGCGTGCGTGCGTGCGTGCGTGCGTGCGCGCGCACGTGCGTGTGTGTGTGTGTGTGTGTGTGTGTGTGTGTGTGTGTGTGTGTGTATGTGTGTATACGTTCGTGCGTGCGTGCGTGCATGTGTGTGTGTGTGTGTGTGTGTGTGTGTGTGTGTGTGTGTGTGTGTGTGTGTGTGTGTGTGTGTGTGTGTGTGTGTGTGTGCTTGCTTTCGTGAGCGCTCGCGCGTGTGTGAATATTTTCATACTAAGCTTTAACGCTGGCGCTGTCTCAACATCTAAGCTTACAGGCATGAGCTGTATGAAACTTGAAACCACTTTGACAGTGCACGTTGTCCTCTAGAACAGCAGGATGGAAGAAGCTCATATCAACAAGACTGATCAATATGCAATTCTCCGTGGCTGAAGAAGAGGACCAGATTCATACACACAGAAGTAGCTAAAAAAAACGTTACAGCTGGATCTGCTCAACGAGGAATAACAGTGAATTTCATCAGGCATGAACTTCCGAACTTACAACAGGTGAAAAAAAAAAGGTCGGCAAAACAGGTGCAGTTGTGAATAAATGCACGGAGATATTCCGGAGCAGAAAACATTCATCACAACCACAGAGCAAGTTATGTTTTCTCCTACATTCACTAGTTCATTGGTTTGTCTGTCAGCGAAATTCCGCAAAAAAAACTGTCAAACCGATTTTATGGAAACTTGGTGAAAAGAGAGTCTGGCCTGAGAAGGAACTCGTTTACTTCTAGTGTAGATTCAGATCAAAGGGCCGATCAGGACAACAGGATGGATCCAGATCAAAGGGCGGATCCAAATCAAATGGCGGATCCATATCACAAGGCGGATTCATATCACGGAGTAGATCCAGATCAAATGGCGGACCGAGATCAAATGGCGCATGGCAGATCAAATAGCGAATCCAGATCACACTGTGTATCCAGACCACACGGCGGATCCAGATCAACGGACGGATCCAGATCACAGGACGGATCCAGATCATAGGGGATCCAGATCACAATGGAGATTCAGATCACGGAGCGGATCCAGATCACTGGGCGAATCCAGATAAAGGGCGGATCCAGATCACATCGTAGATCCAGATGAAGGGGCATATTCAGATCACATTGTGGATCCAGATCACAAAGTGGATTCAGATCACATTGTAGATCCAGATCAAATGGTGGTCCAGATCCCAATGTGGATCCTGATCACTGGGCTGATACAGACCACAGGGCAGATCCAGGCTTCGTTCAACAATTGGAAATCAGCGCTTCCCTCAACGAATAAAAAAAACAACAACAACAACAACAACAACAACAACAACAACAACTTAAAATGAATGTTCGACTCTGATGACAACATTAGTTAATACAACGTGCTTTAACGTCCACACGGGCCAAAGGGGAAATCGCAGACGGGGGATGATTATGTCAGGAGAGTTCAACGGAATAGGGGAGGTAAGGTGCGGGTAAAATGTACACTACACTGATACCGCCAAAACGACATGTTGAAATGATCCGTTAAAAAAATGACATTTTGAGTGCTAAATTTAGAACTCATCTCTGAAAAGCAGGTCAAATCCCGTTGATGCATTAGATGACAAATTTAAAAACAGCAATATCCCTCAATCTAAGGGAAACATTTTTTCACATTATCATCATAAACATCATTGTCATTATTCTCTCTCTCTCTCTCTCTCTCTCTCTCTCTCTCTCTCTCTCTCGTTTAAAAAAAAAAAAGACATTCATTCATTCGTATGATCGTTAAGTTCTCTCTTGCTCTGCGTAGAGAAATTATTTCGAAACAAATGTATAGTCTCTCTCTCTTTGCGTTGTGTGTGTGTGTGTGTGTGTGTGTGTGTGTGTGTGTGTGTGTGTGAAAACGATGACGATATTGTTGTTTTGACAATCGCCAGCAAATAGATCCATGTATAAGGTGTAGTCAACAAGCAAGATCCACAAAGATCTCTCCTCAGGTAACATCCGCAATCCTGCCAGCAGTCTTCTGACAAGACAGCATTTCAGAAGACGGATTGTATCTTGAAATGCGAGCACGAAACGTAGAACGCAAGTTGGTCAACCCCCTCCACTCCTACAACACACACACACACACACACACACACACACACACACACACACACACACACACACACACTAAATGTACTCTGATTTCCCCAGACATGCTGTAATCCTATTGTTGACAAGGTTTGTCGCATAAACTTTGTCCATTTGCTTTCTTCGGTGTCCTGAGAGATCATTGACTGATAATCTGTGTGTATCCAGAATGCGATAATCAGGGTTATCACTTTAAAAGTAATCGGGAATCTCCCAAGTTCGCCCAAAACCGGTGATGTCATATAGCTTTTCTATGGACTCTTAATAACTGCCTACAGAATTTAATGTGTGCAGTTTCATGTGGGAATTTGTTTGCAAGACAGGTTTTGAACAAAATGCTGCATTTTTCTTTTCTTTTTGACATATTTCATCATTGTATTGGGAAGAGGATGGGAACCACACCTCCGACCCATATGTGAAGATGGGAGAGACTAACGAGTCAACTAGGGTTGTAACTGTTCTCATATTTACATTTTGACCATAAAACATTCTCTACAAGATATGTGCAGCTTTATTCCCTTGTCTTACTAAGTGTCCTTGGGCTTCTGTAAAATGTCCGTTTTTATGGAAAATAACTCCAAGATATTTATATTGGTCTACTGTTTCAATGATGTTTTCACCGCAGTTGAAGAATAATGGTGTAATTAGTGGGTTTAATTTAATGAATACAATGACCTTTGTTTTCTCTGTGTTGATTTTCATTCCCCAGTCTAAACAGTAGTTGTGTAACTGGTTTAATTTACGTTGAAATCCCTTTTTGACTCGCCTGAAGTTTCTAATCAATGTGAAGCTGGAAACGTTTTATCTTGACTTCTGCAAGAAACAAAAGAACGAAAGCACACCCAAGCTCGATGTTATGCCACAGTTGCTACCGAATACAAACTGGCGGCTTATTTGGAGCAACACATTGACACAGATTGCAGACGAGCACTAACCAGATTACGAATAAGTGCCCATGAACTCCAAACTGAGAGGGGCCGTTATACCAACACTGACACAGAAGACAGATTATGCACGACATGCCACGTTGTTGAGGACAAACTACATTTTCTCGTTATGACCTGATGACAAGGATCACAAAAACGGTTTTCCACCGCAGACTAAAATGACAAAACCCTCGGATCTCATGTTATTGGACTGCTTCCAGCCCGTACTTGCCCAGTATATCCTGTTGTGTTTTTCTCTTAGGAGACAGAAAATTTAATCAAACCCTGATACACACTATGCTTTCTCTTTCTGCTATGAATGAATGCTATGTTGCAAGATGTGACAACGTTGGAATTAGTTTAATTGAGTGTCTTAACTTGATCATCTGTGCCCCACAAAATCTGGTTTTTATATGGCAATAAAATATGTTCTTGTTCTTGTTCTTGTTCACACACACACACACACACACACACGCGCGCGCGCGCGCGCGCGCGCGCGCACCCACAGACAGACAGACAGACAGACACAGACAGACACACACACACACACACACACACACACACACACACACACACACACACACACACACACGCACACACACACACATATACACACGCACACACACACACACAGTGCAACTTATAACCAGCAGAACTCTGGTTTTTTTATTGGCAGTAGCATATTTTGATGAAGAGGGCCGTCTCAGGTAAAGCGAAGAATTTGGTGTCGTGATGAACATAATCAGGAATCGGGTTAATAATACTTCCCACAAGTGGCATGAAATTCCAAGGGTCGACATTTGAGGAAGCAGCCAAGAAGGGGTGGGGTGGTATGAGAGTAGCGGGAAAGAGGCATGGTAGAAAGAAAAGGGGTCAGAAGGAAGAGAAAGCACGAATGGGGGAGAGGGGGGGGGGGGGGGGGGGGGGTTAATGATGGTACGCATCTCCACTTCTCTGGCACCCTAGACCGCCTATCTGTAAAATCAATGAGCTACTTGGCATGCATGGGAGGAGAGGTGGTTAGTTCCAGTCTTGGGATGATTTATCAGAATATTGGCGTGAGTACCTGGCGGCTTGTCGACTACTGATCCCAAACAATTTGGGGTTTGTCCCCGAAGAGGCGGGGGTGAGAGAGAGAGAGAGAGAGAGAGAGAGAGAGAGAGAGAGAGAGAGAGAGAGAGAGAGAGAGAGAGAGAGAGAGAGAGAGAGAGAGAGAGAGGCAAAGGAGTCGGGGAGGAAAGAAGGGGGAAGGAGGAAGGAAGTAGAAGTCAATTAAGAACAAGCATTAAACCCTCCACCAGTTTATTTTATTATTTATTTTGACGTGAGGACAGAAATCAAGGGCGGGACACGTGATCATGGTCAAGTGTCGCAATGGTAGCAGATTTTTTTTTTACCCCTGAAGTCCTGTTCTTCAGTGATACGATTTGTTTGGTTTTGCTTAAACTACCCTCTTCCCCACTTTGACAGATAATTACAGATATCGGAATAAAAGCAGTTTGCTATTTAAGTATTATCAGTGGCATATTAGCGCAGGATGGAGGCAAACCTGAAGGCCGTAGTAATCTGATTCTGATTAATACTTGTCTAAATTTATTTATTTGGCACAGGTGCAATGGTGAGGATACACCGCATCGGTGCTTGTCTGCTATCGGCTTCTGGTTTCTTCTTCAATGACTGGGAGAGTGTTTGAGCAGACAGGAGGCCTACTGTTGTCTGAATGAGTCCAGGCCACAATGGTCTGTGGAAAGTCAGACTGTCTGTATTGAGTAGTGTTGCATCTACGCACTGTGTAGCAGCGGTCATTATTTCGGATCTTGTTTGTCTGTTGGATTGTTGGTGTGGCATGTACGGTTGAAGGTATGATTCGAATAAATCGTCAAGGTTTCTAGGGCGTCAGGAATAGATTTGTAGTAAGTGCCGGCATCAACCCCTCAAACATTTGTAAAAAACGTCATCCTTAGCTGTTCACGATGCTGTTGAGGTGTGGGGAAGTCACTTTTTTTGATGATATCCGTCACAAGTCCAGGGTCTTAGACCTGTAGTTGTTAGCTATGAATCATATTGCTGATCGCTGAGTGCGCTCCAGCTTGTCAACATCCTGCTTGTGGCACGGGTCACAGATAATCGCTTCATGTTCGAGTAGGAGACGAACTGAGGTTAGGACAGCAGTGCTATTTCCAG
>JADBJO010001180.1:20000-50000 GCA_016801955.1 Conus betulinus
CAGACACATGCCCAGTGTCAACACGCCGGGGAGAAAATTCAGAATGACTTCACCGTTTGTTCTAAATTCGCCCCCCCCCTCCCCCCCCCCACTTTCAACATTGTCAGTGTTCCACACGAAAGGAGCATGTCCAGTAGAGCACATTGGACTTGAATTTGATGGGGAAGGAGAGCGCGGAGAGAGAGAGAGAGAGAGAGAGAGAGAGAGAGAGAGAGAGAGAGAGAGAGAGAGAGAGAGAGGCGGGGGAGGGGGGGAGGACGATAATTCTGAACCTGAACCAGAACTACTTCCTCTCCTTTTCTAAAACGCCCCCGGTGAGCAATTTGGAGAATGGTTTTAGAAAAATAACACCCATGGAGTGAATATTGGCACCTGCCCCAAGTAATCTCTCTCTGTCTCTCTCTGTCTCTCTCTCTGCTCTGTCTCAACACACACACACACACACACACACATACACGCACGCGCTCGCACGCTCTCTGTCTGTCTCTGTCTCTCTCACTGTCCCCCCCCCCTTTCTCTCTGTCTCTCCCTTTCTCTCTCTCCCTCTCTCTCTCTCTCTCTCTGTCTGTCTCTCTCTCTCTCTCTTACACACACACGTGCTTGTTATACGTCTGAAACACTTCTATCCTATGTCCCCTCTCGCTGTCTTCTCTTTGGCTTTAAGAAACTGGTCACATTTTCCGGACAGCAGTTTACGTACATTCAGCCTGGTCAAAGATCCTTTCGCTTTCAGCGGGCTAATATTTGGAACAATCTCCCATCAATTCGAAGAGATGATTATATATGTGTGAAAAGCTTTTATCCCATGTGTCCTCTCGCACTCTCCCCTGTGGCGGTAAGAAACGTCTCACACTTCCGGACAACAATTGAAGTTCTGCTGGTCACAGATCTTTTTCGCTTTCAGTGCGCTAAAATATGGAACAATCTACCATCATCTCTTCCAGAGAGTCCATTCCTTTCCACTTTCAAAATGAATCTAAAAACGTATTTGGTTAAAAAGTCGTAGGTTACTATATCGGCCTAACGTGCGCATGCGCGCGCGTGCGCGCTGTGTGTGTGTGTGTGTGTGTGTGTGTGTGTGTGTGTGTGTGTGCGCGCGCATGTGTGTGTAGATTCGCACGTGCGTGTGCACGTATATGTGTGCGCGTGCGCAAGCGTGTGTGCAGTATGTGAGTGCATGCGCGCGCGCGCGTGTGTTTTTTGTCCCTCTCGTTATTGTATATAATATGACATTATTAATCAGCAACAACAAGAACAAGAACAACAAGACACAACAAGAACAAGAACAACAAGAACAAGAGGAACAAACAGCAGCAGCAACAACAACACTCACACACAAACGCATGCACATGAACACACACACACACACACACACACACACACACACACACACACACACACACATGTTTGGGCTCACTTGTGTCGGTTCTTTGATACTCACTTAGCTATTCACATACGTTTACGGTGAAAACTGGGGGTCCTGAAAGATTCAAAGCTTAATCTCAGTTGATGCGTTTTGTTCATTTGTGTCTGCCACGGAAAGGCCCAGTGTGAGTTTGTCCTATTCTCTAAGAGTCTTCGCAGTGCTGGCCTTGAGGGCTTTCCCAATATTTGTGTAGTTTGTAATGTTTCTTGCTCTTCCTTTAAGTCTGGATGTGCAGCCACTTCCTCTGTCGATGTTCAGTTCTTAAGATGGTCTAGGATCTTGTTTGTTGTGATTCTTTAGATTTCTTATCACATCTGATCGGTCAAGCTGTAGTCCAGTTCTTATCGTTGCCTTGACTGCCAGCGCGTCAATTATCTCATTTTCTCTTAACACTTGCACGTCTGTCTATATGAGTCTCTCAATGGAAGGTTTCACAGTACTTCATGCCAAGCAGGGCTTCTCATTCGGCAATCCATTTTCTGAAGCAGGTTCATGGGGTCAGTCAGCAGTATGGCTTGTTGATTTCTAATCTGGCCTGTGAACGCAGCTAGTGAAGTGCTTATCTCCATTGTTAGACTTCAAGTTGCTAAAGTGTATGCACCATTGTCTTCCTATCCTCAAACCTGACTTGCCTTTGGTGACGGAACTGTCAGTGTGTGTAAAGCAGTATTTTCTTTGCCGAAGTTTTCCACCTGCATCTGAATTTCTGCCTTACTTTTGCTGTCTGACCATTTCCGGCAGTGTCTAACTAGTTCTGGAGCGATGGTAGTTGGTGGTAGTGGTGTTTGAAGTAGTCTGCATACTTTCCCTTTCCTTCGTTTCTTTGAGTTGTATATTGTCTTTTGCCTGTCCCATAAATGATTTCCATGTCCTAGGCTAGTGGGATTTTCTTTTGTTTTTGTTTCTTTGACTGCTGCATATGGTGGGGGTTGGGGGAGTTTCAAATGAAATGATTCTCTAAAACAAAGATTCTCTAAAATATGGCTTCACGTGTTCTAGCTTGTGGCTGATCTGCATTGAAAAAAGGTCAAGCAGATACTGCATAGTTTAAATTTGTATGTCCTTCGTAATTCCCAAGATCAATCTCATTGGTTCATTTTGAATAAATAGGGTTAACGTAGTCGTCGTTGTTGGAGAAGCAGGTGTTGTCATTTGGTGTCTTGTTATTATTGATATTATTGTTGCTGTTGTTACTATTATTGTGGTGGCTGTTACTGTAGTTGTTCTGTTGTTTTAAAATAAACATTGTATGTTTTCTTGTCCTCTTCATGTTATTAGTATTGTCTGCGCTATTCTTTTTACTCACTTTTTTTTAACCGTTGATGTTGTTGTTGCTGCGGTTTTTGGTATTGTTATTGTTGCTGCTGTTACTTTTGTTGTTGTTGGTGTCGTTGTTTTTTGTGCCGTCCTTACCATCATTGCAGTTTTTGTATTTCCAATTGTCGTAGTCGTTTCTCTTCTTCTCGATGTTGTTGCAATTGCTGTTAAGATTATCTTAAATTGTGTTGGTTTAGATGTTATAGCCCGCTGTTATCATTGCCGCTATCATATATGTCCATGTTGTTGGTAAGCTTGTCCACCTACTCTCTCTTTGAGTAACACTTTCACAGACATCTTTACGAAAACCAGCGCCAGGTCAAAAACTCTTATTCAAACTTAAAGGCACTGGAGATAATGCAGACCTCGACCGCAGACACTTTTTTTACCGCCAGGGGAAGTAACACTGGGTAGGGACTGAAAGTGCTCTTTCCCATTTGCATCATTTTTGTTTTGCATAGGGGTTTCTCATAAATCAATCTCAAATTTGAACAACTCTTCTCCCTCCTCCTTCGCTTTTGGTTCCAGAATAGTTCATTGATTTCACAAACAGGCGGTCCATGGCGCCAGGAAAGTGAGGGCGTCTGTCATCAGCACCCTCCCAGACTCTTATCCTTTCTCTTCCTTTCGCTCTCTACTCTTTCTGCTACTGCATTTCCTCCTCCGCGCACTCCCCAGTCCCTTCCTCCTTCCGCCCTTTTCTTCTAATTTCACGCTAGCTGTTTGTTTGGAGACTGTTGATAGAAATCCCAAATATTTCTCTCATTGCACGTAATTTCTTCAGTCTTCTTGTATTTCTCTCTCTCTCTCTCTCTCTCTCTCTCCATCTCTCTCTCTCTCTCTCTCCTCTCTCTCCTCTCTCTCTCTCTCTGTCTGTATGTGTCTGTCTGTGTGTGTGTGTGTGTGTGTGTGTGTGTGTGTGTGTGTGGTGTTGTGTTGTGTGTGTGTGTGTGTGTGTGTGTGTGTGTGTGTGTGTGTGAAATGTGTGTGTGTGTGTGTGTGTGTGTGTGTGTGTGTGTGTGTGAGTGCGTGCGCGCGCGTAGGTAGGTAGGTGGTGGGTGTGAATGTGGGTGTGAGTGTGGGTGCGTTCGTACGTGCGTGCGTATGCGTGCGTGTGTACGTGCGTTCGTGCGTGCGTGCATGCGTGCGTGCGTATGTGTGTGTGTGTGTATGCGTATGTGTGTGTGTGCGTGTTTGCGTGCGTGTGTGTGTGTGTACGTGTGTGAGTATGTGCGCGCGCGCGCGCGCGCCCGCGCGTGTGTGTGTGTGTGTGCGTTTGCGTGCGCGCGCGTAGGTAGGTGGATGGTTCTGAATGTGGGTGTGGGTGCGTGCGTGTTGCGTGCGTGCGTGCATGCGTGCGTGTGTGCGTGCGTGCGTTCGTTCGTGCGTGCGTGTTTCCCGTGCGTATGTGTGTGTGTGTGCGTGTGTGTGTGTGTGTGTGTGTGTGTGTGTGTGTGTGCGTGCGTGCGTGCGTGCGTGCGTGCGTGCGTGAGTGAGTGAGGGCGCGCGCGTGCATGCGTGTGTGTGTATGTGTGTGTGTGTGTGTGTAAGTATGGTTTTGTGTGCGCGTCGTGCGTGAGTGCGCGTTGAGCATGCGTGCGCGCGTGTGCGTACGTATGTGTATGTGATGTGGGGGGGGGGGGGGGGGGGGGGGGGGGGGGGGGGGGGGGGGGGGGGGGGGGGGGGGGTGAGGGGTCGTTTCTCTTCTTATTATTGTGGTCATCAGAATGGGCACCCGATCATTAAGGGCCTCCCTTTGAACTGCCCTCGAAAAATAACCCTCTTTGATTCTCACTCTCCTTACTACTACCCCCTACACTCTCCCTGTATGAAGTAAGAGAAAAAAAAATCAAACTAAAATTTGAAGTTCAGTTCGTAAAGCGCAGACATCTGCTGACGTCCGCAAGATTGTGCATTTGCCCTTTGCTCATGATCAACGATGTAAACCCGCACCAAAATTCAACTGGAGTCCTTCATGCGTTCCACTCCACCTTTCCACTAAAATCCATGCCAATCGGTTTTCATTGATTTTGCGTAATCTCGCGAAATAGATCCTGACCCCACCTGTTAATTCGGATCAACACTATGCATCTGATTCAAATTCACTGAATTCCTTCTTAATCAGATTTTTTTCTTTCCTCAAGTTTTTTCGTCGAAATTTGTGCAGTATTTTTTTTTTGCGTAATCTTGCCATAAGAGCTTAAAAAAAAAAAAAAGAAAAAAGAAAAAAAAAATCAGAGGTGTGTGTGTGTGTGTGTGTGGTGTGTGTGTGTGTGTGTGTGTGTGTGTGTGTGTAAAAAACATATCTTCTGGAAGTTATCAACCGTGATTTCCTAACGTCCTAGCTAGCTCATTGCGCCGTGGCGTAGTGGTGAGCGGATTCCCTGTTGAGAGTCGTCGGGTCGATACCCATAAGAGCGAAATTTAGAAAAAAAAAAATTTTTTCTCCGATCGGCTCTTATCCAGAGAATTCATGATAGGCTGAGCTAGGAAAACAGGGATCGTATAGTCGAGTTTCATCCACGTATTAATAAATGCTTCTATGGCAGTTTTGCACAAATGTCGTGACCAACACTACAGGCGCCTGTATCTCTCGGGCCTGGTTGACACCAGGCTCTGTTATGAAAAGAAAGCGTAGAGTACAGCTCTGTCATGCAGTCTCAGGCTGGTATAAAACGCAGTAGCATCATATTCATCCTCCTTGTTCTCATCGATCAGCATTAAAAGAAGTCTCAAAATTCTGTACCCCTTCAGGCTCTGCTTTCAGGTGACCTTAGTTTCGCTTTTCCTCTCCAGCATGTCTGTGCCCTTGTGGAGTTCGTGTCAATGTTACTAGTAACGTCAAGTTCATTGGGACTGTCACTGGACAGACGTGGTGACGCCTTTTGGAGAGACAAGTCCACTCACGTTGTCCTTGACCAAGCAATTATTGTCGTCAGTAGGGGGGCTTGCTACGTGGTGTCCTGCGTATTCTGCGTCAGAACAGCCACCAGTGAGCACCACCGAAGTGACTGGGTAGAAGGGCAGTGTCTCCTCTGGCGGACTGTCTGAAGACGACTTGACGTTGTCTGCTGTCTGTGGATTGCCAGTGCCAGGGCTGCGGCGGGACCACCAAGAACGTGACTGTGGACGAGGAGCCGGGATAAGCGGCGTGGGGTGATGCCACTGAGGTGGTGCAGACGAGGAGCGAGGCGCGTACGCGCGTGCGCACGCACGCACGCACGCACGCACACACACACACACACACACACACACACGCACGCACGCACGAAGGCACGCACGCACGCACGCACACACACACACACACACACACACACGATTTTTTTTAAACTTCGGACACTTGTTACATACGCATTGATTCGTAATATCATTGCTCCCCCCCCCCCCCCCCCCCCCCTTCCTACCATTTTTTACCGCACTTTCTAATTCCCTTACCAAATAGGCTCAGGGATGCAGAGACAAACAGGCCTGTCTCCAATCTCCTTGACCATAAAGATAACTGTCCCAAACCCTTCTCTATGCTTTTCATTTTCACAGGGTAATATCCATCTTTATCTGTAATTTCCATTTTTATCACATTTCAGCTGAAACCATCTAAGAGACGTTTCTAATTTACCGCCATCTTTCTTCGTCTCTGCCCCCCCCCCCCCCCCCCCCCCCCCCCAAAAAAAAAAAAAAAAAAAAAAAAAATCAAAAGGACTAGAGTGTTGTGTGACATGGTAATTGCGCATTTGGGTTCAGCAACAAATTCCAAATGTCAGACTAGGTTTCTCTCTTCGTCCACTTCAAGCGGAATGCATTTGATAACTGTATCCTGTTTTTTCGCTGTGTACTTTCAGTACGTCTTGAGCGTTTCCGGCTTCTACATGTTTACTTTTTTTGTTTCTTTCTTTCTCTCTTTGTTTTCCGTTCCTTCGCCCCGTCCTTTCTTTATATCTCTTATGTTCCATTTTTTTATTCTGTTTTTAACGAAAACCAGCGAAAAGATGTGTCTATCCACCCCCACCACCCCCCGTCTGCCCCCCCCCCCCCCCCCCCCCCCCCCCCCCCCCCACCCCCCCCCCCCCCCCGCCTCTCCCCCCCCGCCTCTCCAAAGCCTTCTTGACTGTAAGAGTGACATGGTAATTACTCCGCTGGGTTCAGCAAGGAATTCTACATGTCAGTGGAGGATCCTGTGTTGTATCATTTTATAACTGCCTTCCCTTTTGGAAATACATTTACAACGCGTTTTGAATGTACAAGCCTTCGACATACTTGTTTCCATGTTGCTTGTCATATTTTCGGCTTTCTCTTCCTTCCCCCCCCCCCCCCCCCCCCCCCCCCTTTTTTTTGTCTTTCCCTTTATTTTTTTTTTTTTTTGTTTTCCTTTCTTTTTTTTGTCTTTCCTTTTTTTTGTTCCTTTTTTTTTCTTTTTTTCGGTTTACTCAACCAGTTTTTTTTTTTTTTTTTTTTTTTTTTTTTTTGTGTTGCTGACCTACCTCTTTTGCCATCTCAGAGGCAGTGCACCCACGCCGCTCATTCCGACACCCTGTCCACAGCCACAGCCGGTCAGCCCCGCCGCAGCCCCGGTACCGGCAATCTGCAGGGAGCAGTCAATGTCAAGTTGTCAAGAGGCAACCCACCGGAGGAGACACTGCACTGCTGCCGAGTCACTTCGGTGGTGTTCAGTGGCGCCTGTTCTGATCTAACATACACCACCTACTAAGCCCTCTACTGACGACAATAATTGCTTAGTCGCGGAGCCGGCGTGAGTGAGCTCTCCCTACGGAGGACGCCAACACATCCATCCAACGACAGCCCCCATAGACTCGCCGATACCGGTGACCCCCGACGGAACCAAACCAAGGCCACAGACGTGGAGAGGACATCGAAACTGAGGTCATCATGAGAGCAGGGCGTGAAGGGTCACAGAATTTGAGACATTTTTTATGCTGATCGATGAGAATGAGGGTGATTAAGATGATGCTACGGATTTCTATTTCGGTCTGAGACTACATGACAGGGCTGTACTCTACGTTTCCTTTCATAATATATCCTGGCGTCAACCAGGCCCGAGAGATACAGGCACCTGCAGTGTTGTTCAGGAAATTTCAGCAACACTCCCAGAAACGCATCCATTAAGTGGATGAAATTCGACTGTGTGGTCCCAGTCTTCCAACTGAGTCCGCAGCAAACTCAACCCTGGGTAGGAGCCGGTCGGCGCGGAAAAACCCACATGACTTTGATGGGATTCGAACCCACGACCTCCCAGCCGGGAGTCCGCGACGCTAACCGCTTCGCTACGGCGGCTGGTTTCGTTTATTTATTGGATAGACTGATCAGCAGACTGGACGCCTAACTTTAAAATCGCTATTTCTTTTTGGCCGACACCTGATCATTACTGACATTTCTTTGAACTCCCCTCGCAGACAAACCTTCTCTAATTCTCTCTCCACTCTGCCCCTGCACTCTCCCTAAAATGAAGTGACAGAGACATATTGAAAATAAAGTGAGAAATAAAGTGAGAAGAACGAGAGGGAATGCACAGACCTCCGTCAATGCCGACTGCATAGTGTATCTGCCCTTAAATCCGGATCTGCTGTACAAATCCGCATGGAAATTTAATGGAATCATTCCTATGTGCCACTCTACCTTTCCACCAAAATTAATGAAAATCGGTTTGGTTGATTTTTAGTTTCATCCACTTAATGATTGCTCCTCTGAGAGTGTTCGTACAAAGTCCTGACCAACACTGCAAGTGCCTGTGTCTCTCGGACCAGGTTGACACCGGGGGTATGTTACGAAAGTAGGCGTAGTGTACAGCTGTGTCTGCAGTCTCAGATCGAAAAGGAACTCAACAGCATTGAACTCATCATGCTTATTCTCAACGATCAGCCTAAAAACTGTCACATTCTGTGGCCTTCCGTGCCCTTCTCCCATGGTGACATCGGTTTCGATTTCATCTCCATGTCTATGCACTTGTTGAGTTCGTGGCTAGCTCGTCGAAATGGGCAAGTTCATAGGGATATCTATTGTTGGACGAACGTGGTAGAGCTCTTCGGAGAGGGAGGCTCAATCATGCTACCTCCACGTCTAAGCAAAATTACTGTTGTCAGTAGAGGGCTTAATGCGTGGTGTCCTTCGTATGATGGATCAGAGCAGGCCACCACTGAACATCATCGAGGCTGACTTGTAGTAGTGCAGCGTCTGGCCAGGTGGGCTGCATGAAGATGATTTGAAGTTGGCTGATCCCTGAAGATTGCCGTTGCCGGGGCTGTCGAGGGCTGGTCTGGGATGCAGTTGTGGACTGTGGAGCCGGCATGAGCGGCGTTGGGGTAATGCCCATGGACTGGTATACGCGATGAGACAAAAAAAAATGTAATAGTTGAAAGAAATGCAGAATGCTGGTTGTTCTGTATCTCTTCAAACAATGTCTTATGCCTTAGCTGGAACGAATGGAAACAACGTAAAAAAACAACCACACACACAACAATAATGACAACAACAACGACGACAATGACGATGACGACGATGACGAAGACAGGTACAAGAATAAGAGCAAGAACAAGAGCAAGAACAAGAACAACAACACTAGCTGCACCAGTAACAGCATCAGCAGAAGCAACGATAAGAGCAGCAACATCAACAACAACATTAGCAGCAGCAGCAGCAGCAGCAGCAGCAGCAACAGCAACAGCAGCAGCAGCAACAACAACAACAGCAGTAAAAGCGACGACTTTAAAAACAAAATTAAGTACATCCGAACCCACAGTCGAATGAAACGAACAAAACAAAATAAAACAACTACGACAACAAAGAAAGAAAGAAACACACACACACACACACACACACACACACACACAAAAACAAACAACAAAAAAAAACGCATGGAAAAGCAAGACGAGGGAATGTAACAAAAAAGTATAACAGAAAGAATGCAGAAAAAAAGAAGTAAAAGCCGACATAACTATCTCTCTGGAGATATGTTGGAAGTGTTAGATGAGTTCTTGAAGCTCACGAGGAAATTACTCCAAAAAGCAAAGCAACACATAACTGTATTGAGGGTTTTTCCCGAACAGTTTTCTGTAATTGCATTCAGGCGGAAGAAATACAGACTAACAGAGAGAGTACATAGATAGATAGATAAACATTCACACACACACACACACACACACACACACACACACACACACACACACACACACACACACACACACACACACACACACACAGAGAGAGAGAGAGAGAGAGAGAGAGAGAGAGAGAGAGAGAGAGAGAGAGAGAGAGAGAGAGAGAGATTTGGCCATCTTGTTTATCACACACACACACACACACACACACACACACACACACACACACACACACACACACACACACACACACACACACACACACACACACACACACACACACACACACACACACACACACACACACACACACACACACACACACACACACACACACACACGTACACACACACATACGCGCGCGCGCGCGCGCGCGCGCACACACACACACACACACACACACACACACACACACACGCACACACACAGAGTACAGACACAGACACATAAACATACACACATACATACACGCACGCACACACACAAACACGCACGCACACACGCACAAATCCACAGACAAACAGACAGACAGAAGACACACACACACACACACACACACACACACACACACACACACACACACACACACACACACACACACACTGTAGATATCTTTTCACCTTCTCACACTTGTTACGTATGCATCGATTCGGAATATTCTTACTTTTTCTAATTTCGTTTACCAAATAGATTCACAGATGCAAAGACAAATAGGCCTGTCTCCAGTTTCCTTTACCATGAAGATAACTGTCCAAATCCTTTTTCATTATTTTCATTATCAGAGGAGCAATGTTCATCTTTATCTGCAGTTTCCATTTTAATGAAAATTCAGTGGATTTTAGCAAAGAGATGTTCCAGTTTCTCTCTATTTCCCCCTCTCACACTTTCACCCCTACCCCCACAAAAAAGTCAAAAGAAGTGGAGTGTTGTGTGACATGGTAATTACGCATTTGGGTTCAGCAGCAAATTCCAAATGTCAGATTAAACTTCCTCCTTTTTCCAGTTCGAAGAGATGCATTTGGTAATTGTACCCTGTCATCTTTTTTCCAGTACACTTTCAGTGGGTCTTTGCGGCTTCTGCATGTTTGTTTGTTTGTTTTGGATTCCTTGTTTTCTAACTTCTTTCTTCATTTTCCATATTTATTAAGTTTTGGCGAAAACCAGCGACAAGATGTCTCTTTAAACCTCCCGTCCTTCCCCCCCCCCCCCCCCCACCCCTCAATCCCCCCCCCCCTCCCCCTTGACTGCAAAGTGACATGGAAGTCGCTCCGTTGGGTTCAGCAAGGACTTCTAAATGTCAGAAGCGGTTCCTGTTTTTAGCATTTGATAATGGCATTCTGTCTGGGAGAACTCTTTCAGTGCCGCTTTAAAGTTTCTGGTTTCGACTTGTTCGCTTCTCTTTACTTGTTGCTTTTCTTTTTTTTCGTTTTTTATTTTTGTCTCCCCTGTTATATTTTTTTTCTTTTCTTTTATTCTTTCCGTGTTCTTGTTTGGGGATGGTGGATTTATTCCATCGATCTTTCGCTTATTCGTTGGATCCACTAATCAGCAGACTCGAGACCTAACTGAAAATTCGACATTTCGGCGGCGGCCTAGTGTGCCGTTCTGGTCGTGTCAGCGTCATGCTGGGTACAAAAACCTCCCCAGCTGTATACACCACCTTCCCCACGTCCTAAATAGACATAGTTAGCTAAACGTCGGTAGGTCACTATGAACTGTACTGCAAACGAAAGGAGGTTAGAACAGCTGCCAACACACTTGAGGGTTTGAAAACAGAAAAAAAAAAAAAAAAACAACATGTAATGAAAGATACCAGGGAAGATACTTTTGTGTGAACTGCTGCGATAAGGGATCTCTCTCTCTCTCTCTCTCTCTCTCTCTCTCTCTCTCTCTCTCTCTGCGTGTGTGTGTGCGTGCGCGCGCGCGCTGATACATGTGTGTGTGGGTAGTGGTCGCGATGGTGGTAGTGTCTGTGTGTGCGCGAACATGCGCGCGGAGAAAACAAAATTTACGGACTCATGGATATTCATTGGTAGGTCGGGAATGGACAAATTTTAGGCATTTCAACAATGTTGACCATTGATCTCCAAAACAATAACAATGGGGGAAAAGCATGGCAGAAAATCCGAACTTTGACAACTTCAATGTTACTTTCATTATTCCTTTTCTTTACTTTAAAAGAAACTGACACTAACACAACTCTCTCTCTCTCTCTCTCTCTCTCTCTCTCTCTCTCTCTCTCTCTCTCTCTCTCTCTCCCCCAGCTCTCTTGCTCGCCTTATATTGCACAACATGCATCATGCACATTTTCACTATTGACGGCGTGTTAAGTTAGTTGAGCGTGTCCACTAAGAGAGTTTAGGTGATGATACCGTTGTTGCACGCAGAACAAGGAAAACCTATGGAACTTTTTGTTGTTGTTGTTTTTCTGTTCAGTGCGTAGCATGCCCTTTCTCCACTGGCAAAAGAAGAAAAAAAAAATTTTGTTAGAAACGTTTCGTTTTTTTTTGTCTGTGTATGCACCTTCAAGATGCAGAACATGGAGTTTCTTTTTGTTTTAGTTTTGTTGTCTGTTTTTTTTTTCTTCCTTCTTTGTATATATTTTTCTTGCAATTTTCTTCTCTTTTTTATATTTGGGATATGGAGCACCCCCCTCCCCCCCTCCCCCCGTCCCCCATCCTTTTTCTTAAGGACAGAACGTCGGCAGGAGAGGGAGGTATGTCTTTGCCGTTGCTCATTGAGAAGACAAGAAATCTACATTTGGTTTCTTTCTGTTATTCTTTCTTACATGTTTTACTCCTTCTCCTCTGTTCCATTTTTGTTCCTGCTGATCTTTAAGCACCGATAGTTCACAACAGCTTCATCTGCCATGAACGATGGGCACATCTGGAATCTCAGGATTATTTTTTGTCAATGCTTGCGAGGTCAGATCGAAGCAGTCTGATTTCCATCCATAACATCTGTGACACAGAAAGGTTGTGACATCATTAATAGAAATATGTGATAGTTTTCTTTTCTTTTTTTTTTTTTTCTTTTTTTTCTTTTTTTGATGCCCCTGAATGAGAACAAAATGAAACTGATTTTGATTCAAATTGACTCAGGCTCTTTGATCGACAGCTCTGTCTGGTCAGTGTTCAGATTCAGTTTCATCCAGGAGGCGTCACTGCGTGCGGACGAGTCCATATGCGCTCCACCACATCTGCTTAAGCATGAAACCACAGTGTGCGGGGGTTACTACTAGATGAATATAAGAGTGAAAATTAAAATAAGGAAGAAAAATTCGAGAAGAGGGTCTGACCTAAGCATCACTTTAACGTGTTGGGCTGACAAATACCTAGCTAACATCGGCTGTGTCACTACTGCAGTGTGTGTGTGTGTGTGTGTGTGTGTGTGTGTGTGTGTGTGTGTGTGTGTGTGTCCTTCAATTAACGTCTATCCACTATTCGTGATATTATGAAAACACTGTTCATGTACGGAAAAGGGGAAATCAAACAATTCTGAATCAAAACTATTTTTGGCTCCACGTTTAGCTGCCCTGTCTACTTTTTCATTATAAGAAAAAGAACAATGTGAAGCAATCCAACAAAAAGCTACATGGGTTCCTCTTGCAATTAACATGTGTATCATACAACTTATCTCTATGATCACTTCAGGTCTTGTGTGTAATTGAAAACTTTTAATGCCTGAAGAGCCGATTTAAAATCAACACAGAACAGAATTTGAAATAGTGTTTTTGGAAAGTTTAAAAGGAAATTTAAAGCCAGGAGTATCGCTGTTAATTCTGCTGTAAATATCGATTTGATAATTCCGATATGGAATGATTTCTCTACTCTTAAGTCTGGTATTAAGAATGCACAACCTGTTTGTTTATCAAAGCACGAACCGTCTGTGTATATTTTCAAATAATTTGAATAGTTCTTTTCAACATGGCATTTGATATGGCTTGCTAACATGTTTATGTTTTCATCTTTTTTCATATTGATATGTTCAATATCAAAATGTGCTTTATTAAGCTCCCGTGGTATATGAGAAAATAACGGTCTAATGGATAGAGCATCGTTATCGATTGAAACTCCAGAATCAGTAATACTTTTTGACGTGTAAGTTGCCAGTGCTTTTTGAGAAGCTATAGATTTTGCTCTTTTAGGAAAATCAATATCTGACCTCATTTTTTTATTTCAGATCTAATGTGCGTTTTATTAATTGTACTCTTAATAACAAATTTACAACACTCTAACTCTCTGTATTCATCTAAGGGAAACATCTGCGCTTCGTAGTACGTACGAGAAGATGATGCATGCACCGAAAGCCAAGTGCTAATTTCAATGCCTTACATTCAATACTTTCAAGCTTTTTCAATAGGTAGTTGGGAGCGCTAAAAATTACTTCTTGGTCATATGCTATTTTCGACCTCATTAAAGATTTACATAGAGTCATCAATGTAGATGAATTCTGTCCCCATTTTTCTTTAGAAATAATTTGAAGGAAATTTAATATTTTCCTTGCTTTTGTTAATAAGTATTCAATATGAGCGTTCCATGATAGTTTAGATGTGAAATGGACTCCTAGGAATTTAACTTCTGCCACGAAGAGGTGTTTCGCCCAATGTAAAAACAGACAGTTTTTCTGGATTATTACCACCATTGAAAAGAATTATATTTTGTTTTTTCAATAAATAAGTTTAATCCATTTAACTTCATGTATTCCGCCATCCTATTTAGTTCGTCTTGATAGAGCTTTCTGATGGAATTTATATCACGCTGTAGAGTTTTCTTTTTAAGAGTTACTTCCATCCACATGCAAATGTCATCTGCATATTGAACGAGAACTACCTTTTTAGATAACTTATTTGGCAAATCATGCAATAGCAATGAGAAAAGAAGCGGAGCTAACACTGACCCTTGGGAGATTCCCATTGATAAAGTTCTACTAGTGGAATATGTTTTTCCTACTCTTGTTTGTATTACCCTATCTTTCAGAAAGCATTTAACATAACTGTATACATTTCCAGATAGTCCGATATTTTTAAGTTTGCTTAATAGCTGTCAATGCCACACTTGATCATAAGCCTTGGTTATGCCAAAAAATGTAGCCAGGACACATTTACGTCTTGCAAATTGTTTCTTTATATTTGTTGATAATTTCACTAATATTTCTGTAGCAGATCTCCCTTTACGAAAGCCAGCTTGACTGATAGGAATGAAATAATTTTTTTCACAGTAATGTGCTATTCTATTCAAAACAATTCTTTCTGATAGTTTTACAGACGTGTGATGTTAATGCTATAGGTTTGTAATTTTTAGGATCACTAGGAGACTTTCCTTGTTTAAGAACTGGGACAATAATTGTCTGTTTCCATATTTTGGGCATGTCGCTACTGTTCCAGCAAGTACTTAGCAAAGCATGAAGAAAAACTACAAAATTTTCAGGTAAATTCTTTAGCATATGATTAGATATTGCATGTAAACCAGCTGATGATTTCCTTATTGGAATGGCTCTAATGGCTTCTTTTACTTCTTGTACAATAATAGGAGCATTAATGTTAATGCTATTATCTGGTGGTGGATCATCATATGTTATATTACTTTCTTCTTTTTGTCTTTAAGTTCGGTCAGTGCTTGTAGACCCCAGGGCGACTGACATCAGCGAATAGGTTTACAAAAAACTTCTGCTTTCTCTTCAGCAGTGGGTAGATTGTTGTTATCTATTTTTATGGGATACTGTGGTGATGTCAATCCATTTTTCAAAAGTTTTCAGTTCGTCCCATACTTTTCCCATATCCTTAAAATGTTTTATTTCAGAGTTACAGAAATCATTCTAATGTTTTAATTTTGCATATTCTATTGCATCATTACTTTTTTTTTTTCCCGTCTTTTCATTTTTTCATGATTACTTGCCAATCTCTCTCTCTCTCTCTTTTTTTTTTTTTTTTTTTTTTTTTTTTTTTTACAATATATCTAAAATCTTTCTTTTTTCTTGTTATCTGCGTGTTCACATTCCTTGTTCCACCACATATTTCCATTGTGTTTTTTTAGATTTTGTGTTTTTTTTTATTTTTGGGATCGATTTATCTGCTGCTGTTAGGATAAATTTACAGAATGTATCGAACTGATTAACTATATTTTCTTCAGTAGAATAATCTAAATCTATGTTTTTAAGGATGTCTTTGAAGAGCGACCAATTTGCATACTTTGTAATTATACTTTGGAATAACATCTTCTGTGTTTTCTTCTTCTTCTTCTTCTGCTATGTTATTTAAAGATATTATGACCGGAATATGATCTGATCCTAAAGAGTCATCTCCCGTTTCCCACACTGCGTTGACTACCAATGATGGAGATACAAAAGTTAAATCAATGGCTGAGGGATTATGGTTAGATGTGTCTGGAATACGAGTGTGTGTGTGCGCGCGCGTGTGCGTGCGTGCGTGCGTGCGTGCGCGGCGAGTGTGTGTGTGTGTGTGTGTGTGTGTGTGTGTGTGTGTGTGTGTGTGTGTGTGTGTGTGTGTGTGTGCGCGCGCGTGCGTATGCGCGTGTCCATACTAGTGCACTCGTTTGTACTCGGACCTGTGTGCTCGTGTGTATGCATTTATTTGCGCATGTTCGTGTACCTGCAGGTGTCTTGCGTGCTTGCATACATACGTTTGGATATACATGCGGATCTACTGTTGAGACGGTATGAATGTATTTATTAACGCACAGTTGATCACCACGAAATAAGAAACACAAGTGCACGCTCCCCTCCCCATTCCCTCCCTCCTTCCCTCTCCCTCTCTCCCTCCCTCCCTCCCTCCCCCCCCCTCTCTCTCTCTCTCTCTCTCTCTCTCTCCTTGACACCTTCCTCTGACACCTTCCCAAGGTCATCTACGCATTGACACGACAGCCGGTCAGTAGACGAACACGAACAGTTGACCATCTCCACCCCATTTATCCTTCACTCTAGTACAGTACATACCCTCCCACCCACCACCCACCCCCGCCGGCGCCATCAGACAGAGAGTACAAAATAGAAAAAAAAAAGAGAAAAAAGAAGAATACCAGAAAACAAAATTAATAGCAACATCAGTAACGAAGAAAACTCCCCGCGGCAACATAAATAAAGACGAAACTCGTTAGGGATCAATTTGCGTCGCTCAAGAACTATCGTCTTCAAAGAAAGAGACAACCATAAACATTGGAAGGACCTGTTTGCTCGGCGTGGTGTAAAACTTTGAAGACGCACAGGATGTCTTCTGGACAGCGAGTAGGCGAATTTCATGTGGACAAAAGGTTTGGTGGGATGGACGCATGAGCGGAAGCATTAGAGGCAGGAATGTTCGGACATTTTAGTTTTCAATCTGTGCAGAGTCGTTTTGGAGATTTGATGTTGTGAGGATGTAAATACTTTTAAGTCACCATTGTTTGAAACAAAATAGAAAGTTGACATAAAATCCTAAAACAAACCACCTGCTGGATGCAGACACAGACAGGCAGACAGACAGAGAGACAGACATATATATCAATATCTATCTATCTATCTATCTATACATATATATATCTACACACACACACACACACACACACACACACACACCACACACACACACACACACTACATCACACCACACAAACACACGCGCGCGCACGCGCGCGCACACACACACACACACACACACACACACACACACACACACACACACACACACACACACACACACAGGCACACACACACATACACACACTGACTCCCACCCACCCACCCACACACACACACTGACTCCCACCCACCCTACCCTCGTCCCGCCTCCACATACACAACGTCCCACACCTGCCTTAAATCCACTATGCATTGACACAAGCATGTCACACGCTAACTGAGTAGAGAAATAGGCAACCCCCACCTCCCTCAGCCCATCCACCCTCTCCTCCACCACTGCAAGGCATGCAAAATGACCCCCCCCCCCCCCCCCCCCCAGGTGCCATCATATGGAGGAAAAGGGCAAATAAAACACACAAAAAAATATAAAAAAAAAATATATATATATATATATATATATATATATATATATATATATATATTAACTGCATACACGACAACAACAACATTCACAGCAGCATATTATATGATGAGAAGAATCTGTAATGGAGTCTAATTTACCTCGCTAAGTATATATCATCTTCAAAGAAAGAGGCAGTCATAAACATGGGAAGGCTTTTTTTTGGTTGGGGTTGCATAAAAAGAAGGCGCGCAGGTAACTTTGAACAGCCAGTAGGTGAACCAAACTTCGACAAAAGATTGGACAGGATGGACTTGAAGAGGGGGAAGCTGGGGGAAGACAAAAAGGTGGGTATACTTTTTATCGTTTTTTTTTTTTTTTTTTTTTTTTCAGCTGTATGTATCATTTTAAGTGCTGATGGATTCTGTGTGTGCGTGGAAAGATTCAAGCGCGTTTGTATGGCTTGGGTGGACACACACACACACAAACACACACAGACACACACACACACACACAGGAGAGAGAGAGATAGGGAGAGAGAGAGAGAGAGAGGAGAGAGAGAGAGAGAGAGAGAGAGAGAGAGAGAGAGAGAGAGAGAGAGAGAGAGAGATAGATGAAAGTTTTTACTCATCAGGATCACTGCCCCATCTGAAGGGTGAAGGGTGTAGTCAAAATTGTATATTACGTACATCTTAACAGAAACACAGTGAACAACAACAAAAAAAAAAACTATAACTAGTTGTACAACAACACTGGCAATAATCACACATAGATAGTTTCTGAAAGAACAAAACCTTTAATGACTGTTTTTTTCTTCTTTTAAAATCTTAGCTGTATGTTATATAAAAAGGCAAAACACACTTGACAAAATTCAGTCTACAAAAGCAGCTTCAAACCAGCACTTACTTTTCTTGCCATGGCATATGGCTGGTATAAATCTAGGTCTGAGATCCTGCAAACAATGGCAGCATCAAAGCAAAGTGAGTTTATTTTCTTCTTCTGGGCAAATCAGATTTGCTTCTCCAACACTATATTTTGAGCTACGTACTGCTATTTCAGACACACCGAATATGTTTTTTCAAAACAAACCTCAAATTTCTATTCACATCTGACAATGTTTACAAATCCACATTTTAAAGCAGTTAGATATTTCTACAGAAATCATATCTATCGAGTATGTTAATATGGCCAACCCGCCGTTACCATCTCATGCTGGTGAGTCTTTGTCTAAAGGCTTTTATAAAAGACTGAGCACAATGAACAAACTAATTTGCCATATATGTCCAAACGATTCAAACATAATGCATTGCAAACACTTGTTTTCCAGTTCGTTTTTGCATCAATAATCTAATACTATGAAAGACATATAAGCTTAGAGTGGTAGCCTGTGTTCATCCATTTGACTTAATTTTAACCAGTATTTAATATATTTTACAGTCAAATTGCTCCTAATGGAAAGTCTCTCCACCTCACCATAAACTGAATCATTTGGAGTTCTTGTACTGACGCTGAGAGATATCTTTAAATTATAAATGTATTTTTTCGACATTGTACGAGTAGGCGTCAAAGGCCCACAATTCGGGCTCCATAGAGAACTACATCAAGTATGTAAAAATATGCTTAATGACGTATTCTTAATTCCATGATATTTACTCAGTATGTACAAGGACCTTTTAGTCTTTTATGTCAAATATTCACAAGCAAAAGAAAAACTTAAATTTCATTGAAAAAATATATGCTAAAGTATTTGTAGGAGCTCACAACTTTCATTCCCATATCATTCTAAAATTATCTTTCCTTGGCAGCCAAATAATCGCTTCTTTCTACAAACTATAATACCACTTTTTATCATGTTTACTTTTCAGTTGAAGTTTTGTAGCAGGTCTATATAAACTGTTTAATTGAGTTTGCAAACCTATTGCAGTCTCAGACAATAAAATAATGTCAAAAGTATTACAAGTTCGGTGAGACCATTTGCCAGGCTTCTCTCAAATATCAGAGAGAGAGAGAGAGAGAGAGAGAGAGAGAGGAGAGAGAGAGAGAGAGAGAGAGAGAGAATATGAATATGAATGGTTTATTGAGAGTAAGCTACAGCAAGTTTTTTTTTTTTCACCATGTCCACTGAAAAATAAATAAATGAATGAATGAATAAATAAATGAAGAGATAAATACATAAATTAATTCATTATACTATTTGCAAAGTATTATATATATTCTTGCAAACTGAATGGAAACCATCCACGAACAACTGTATTTTTGAAGAAACTAGAGTGGCGATACAAAATCGAAAAACACAATGCCTTACTTATCTCTCAATATTCAGATTTTTGTGTAAAATGGATGATATATAAACCATTAATAGAGGGTTCTTAAATGTATTTTACTTTTGTATGATTTATCCGATTGCGATTTGCCACAGTCTTAAGTTAAACTTTGATCAGTCTTTTGTGTGCCCAAGTTATCTATATTGTTGATGTATTCGAGGCCTTTTTAAGATGTTTCTCTCGATAGAACATTGAATGAAAACGCCATTGATAACTTCCATCCAACTCTCTCTCTCTCTCTCTCTCTCTCTCTCTCTCTCTCTCTCTCTCTCTTACCCCATTTTCCATTTCCATTTCTTACTTCTGGCTGTTAAAACACATTATTTTTCGACTTTTGATGTACAATGCCCTTTTTTAAATTAATTAATAAATAGATACATTAGTGAAGAAATAATTTTGAAAAAAATCAATGAATAGATAAACAAATTTACAATCAAACAAATTTACAATCAAAGAAAAACACTTACACATACAGGCACACACACACACACACACACACACACACACACACACACACACACACACACACACACACACACACACAGAGACAGAGGAGAGAGAGAGAGAGAGAGAGAGAGAGAGAGAGAGAGAGAGAGAGAGAGAGAGAGAGAGAGAGGTGGTAAGCCTGAATAGAAGAAGAGAAGAAGAAGAAGAAGAAGAAGAAGAAGAAGAAGGAGACACAAAAAGGGGGATCTGGTCAATGACAAATTGTTAAACATGGCAATGTAATATGTATTTAGATATTCATAAATGTACCATTAGATGTCTCTTAACATTTTCGTTGGAATGATGATAAACTGGTTTTGTTTATAATGTCCTCTGGAATTTCATCCAACAGTTCCAACTGAATATGTGACAGATGCCATTAAAAAAATAGTTCTGGGCGGGGGATAAATATCACTGTTATTTCGAACATGCCTGAATGAAAATATCTCTGGGATATAGTATGCTCCGTAGTTATTCATAACCGTAGATACATATAGCTTTATTGAAGATACAGTTGAACTTAAAGGGAAAATGTGTTAAGTTCTTTAGAGTCAATTACGTCTGGAGAAGATGACTTAAAAAGAAAGAGTGTGAAAAGCACGTCTGTAAAAAAAAGAAACTTTCGAGATGTTTTTTAGTGTGTTTTACGACGACCTACATCCCGACATGTTAATTCCATCAAGTTGAAATACTGTTAATTCTTTTGCTAAAGTTAAAACTGTTTTGGCCAAGAAAAGTTATTGTCAATGATTAAAGTAAGCAATTTATGAGAATCAACCTCATCTAAAAATTTCATCATAGACTCTCAATTTCTTAACAATACATTTGATGTTCTATTGTTTCTGTCTTGTTAGCATGAATTTAGATTTTAAGGATTACGTTTCGAATCGTTGTGTTCCGTCCAACAAGTTTATCAATGTCATTCTGTAAAATTGCACACATCAAGTCTGTATGTTTTTTACACGTTTTTCACCATCAAGAAAATTCTAAGTTTATATATAATCTCTTTGTTCCGAGATGTTCTAAGCCAAAATGAGGTGGTGACAAAAGGGAATACAACTTTTGAAGAATAATAAGCAGAATCCTGCTTTGCGCACGCATATCAAATAAGTGATATAAAGTTGCAGTGGTTTCAGTTTATGATATTACACACGTGTTTTATGCAGGAATGTTGATTGGAATTGTCGAAAATTATGAATGTACGTTTTGTGGCACGTGGCACATGCAAAGATAGTATTAGCTACATGTTTCTGGAAATGCCACCTTGTGCAGGTTTCTTGGAATGCACTTCCTGGTCTGATATGTTTTTTTACATGCTGAACATTCGCATGTTATTGAATCATTTGTACTACTTGCGCCATGATAACATGATTATATCAGTGATGCCATTTTCCATGCAACAATAGTATTTACAGAATATTACACATATGTTCTGTTCGTAAAATAAAAACAACACTGTGCCACACATCTAGGAGTTCTTGAAGAAATTAGTATTTCGTAAAGAATTAAAGAACACGTTGCACGTCTGAAATTAAAACGTGCAAATGTTTTGACCAGACGGTTGTCCTACTGCCCATGGTTCCATGCCATGCTGTCTGACCTTTCGGTTTCATATTATGATTTTTTCTTTTCAAACAGCTTACATGTTCATAATTCATATATGTGCACGACACTTGCAAATGAATTCAAGGCTGTGCATTACTTGCAGGGCTAACATAATTACTTTGTCTGTCAGTGATGGGAAGAAAATCACTATATGTTCATGATCAAATGATCGACATTCAAACTTCTGTCTGTCTGTCTGTCTGTCTGTCTCTCTCTCTCTCTCTCTCTCTCTCTCTCTCTCCTCTCTCTCCTCTCTCTCTCTCTCTCTCTCTCTCTCTCTCTCTCATTTGGAATGGCTGTGTAATCATGTGAATGGTATTTCTTTGTTTCTGTCATTGCTGTTGTTTTCTTTTGATTTATCTTTTCTCTCTTCCCCTTAATTTTCTTATTATGGAAGTGTTGAAGCAAAGAAACTCTCTCTCTCTCTCTCTCTCTCTCTCTCTCCCTCTCTCTCTCTCTCTCTCTCTCTTTCAAACCCGTTTTCAACCGAATAACCAAACGATTTCCTACCTTCTAAGGATGTAAGGACAGAAATAGGGCTTCACACATTTTTAGAAGAGAAATCCTTACGTCTGAAGAGAAGTCAATTGAGTTTGGAAATGGAAATGTCCTCCAGTGAGTGAAATATTTTTCTAACTTTTTCTTTCATGATTTTCATCCCAAATGTGATATCTGTTACATTTTGTTTTTGCCCAAACAAAGTTAGCACCTCCCAGGTGACTTGGTTTTTATGCATTCTATTCACTCACTTTAATAATATTGTGCTCTCTCTCTCTCTCTCTCTCTGGACGTATTAAATCAGCTCACCGATTTTACTTGAACTGGAACATCTACTTCCTATATTGTGATTAATTTTGTTCGTAAGACGTCAGACTCGTATGAGAAGAAGAAGAAGAATGCGAAGAAGAATGTGAAGAAGAAATGCGAAGAAGAAGAAGAGAGAAAAGAAGAAGAAGAAGAAGAAGAAGAAGAAGACGAAGAATGCGAAGAAGAAAAAGAAGAAGAATGCGAAGAATGCGAAGAAGAAGAAGAAGAAGAAGAAGAAGAATATATGTATCACTTCAGTAGAAAAATAGTTACCCGACATCAAACACAGTACGGTCACTCAAACCTTTTCGTACTTTTTTCAGCCACAAGACCCCTTCCCCCTTCCACTCCACTATGTTCTCCTCCCTTTTCCCTTTTCCCTAAAAACGACATTATTCCACCCACGCTGCTGGCTTGTTTGTTGTTCTGTCTGTTAACGAAATAACAGTAACACTGCTCTTTTAACTGAAAGGAAAACGAGGGGAAAGATGGAAAGGGACCCAGCAAAAAAAAAAAAAAAAAAAAAAAAAAAAAAAAAAAAAAAAAAAATCATTACATTGTGATTCGGGTTTGTGGTGAGGATTCATGATCTGTTCAACCTTGGTGGAGGTCTTAGTTCTCCCAAATGGTTAATAGTTATGTATATTTACACCATTGCCCACTGGATCTCGATTTTAGTTTCAGTGACAGCAAGGAAACGTCACTGCCTGTGGTGCCTGTGGACAAGTCCATAGACAATACACCAAACACACGACCAAGTCATAATTTTGCAATGTGCAGGGGTTTGCTGCCCAATAAGTAAATAGGGAAATGAACGCATGAAGGTCAGTCAGATTTTGCTGGCGATATACATTCCTATTGTTGATTTTCGAACGGGCAATGCCGTACAAAACGTCGGACAGTCAATCAGCCCCTTTATTTTCTAATTCTGGGTGGGTGCCATAAATCTTGACTGCTCGTTGTCCCTGTGACTGGCTTGACGTTCCTGCGGTATTGGTAAGATATGGATTTTCTTCTTCCCGCAGTCTCCGTAGATTACAATCTCCGGCGACAAAAAATCACCGAGATGTCACTGTCATTCTATCTGCAGTGATTTGTTGGCGGTTCTTCTTTTGCTGCTGAGACTCTTGCACATCCCATTGCTGCTTGTCAGATGGTAGCAAAAGCAGTCGCTGCCGCTGTAGAAGTCTTAACAGAATAGCAGTGCTGTTGAACGTTAGTGGTAGCATCCAGAAGCTGTAATACTATTGGTAATCTAGGTATCAGGAGTAAAAGCCATAGCCTCGGAAAAACTAATTGTAGTGGGAGCAGCAACAGAGGTAGGAATAGTAACAGAAGAAGCATCAGAAGCAGTAGCAATAGAAATTTTGATGTAGCAGTATCAGGAGTAGAAATAGTAGGAATAGTTTTTCATCAGTAACACTGATATTAGCCGAGTTAACAGATATAGACGACGATGCAGGACGAGGAGGAGGAGAAGAAGAATGCGAAGATGAAGAATGCGAAGAAGAAGAAGAAGAAGAAGAAGAAGAAGAAGAAGAAGAAGAAGAAGAAGAAGAAGAAGAAGAAAAATGCGCAGAAAAAGAATGCGAGAAGAAGGAGAATAAGAAAAAGAATGCGAAGAAGAAGAAGAAGAATGCGAAGATAAAGAATGCGATGAAGAAGAAGAAGAATGCGAAGAAGAAGAATGCGAAGAATGCATAGAATGCGAAGAAGAAGAAGAAGAAGAAGATGAAGAAGAAGAAGAAGAAGAAGAAGAAATGCGAAGAAGAAGAATGCGAAGAAGAAGAAGAAGAAGAAGAAGAAGAAGAAGAAGAAGAGAGAAGAAGAAGAAGAAGAAGAAAGCGAAGAAGAAGAATGCAAAGAAGAAGAATGCGAGGAAGAAGAAGAAGAAGAAGAAGAAGAAGAAGAAGAAGAAGAAGAAGAGAAGAGAAGAAGAAAGAAGAAGAGAAGAAGAAGAAGAAGAAGAAGAAGAAGAAGAAGAATGAGAAGATGCCAAGAAGAGGAATGAGAAGAAAGAAGAAGAAGAAGAAGAAGAATGCGAGAAGAAGAATGCGAAGAAAAAGAATGCAAAGAAGAAGAATGCGAAGAAGAATGCAAGAGAAGAAGAATGCGAAGAAAATGCGAAGAAGAAGAAGAGAATGCGAAGAAAAAGAAGAAGAAGAATGCGAAGAAGAAGAGAAGAATGCGAAGAAGAAGAAGAAGAATGCGAAGAAGAAGAGAAGAAGGAGAAGAGAAGAAGAGAAGAAAGAAGAAGAAGAAGAAGAATGCGAGAAGAAGAAGAAGAATGCAAAGAAGAAGAAGAAGAAGAAGAAGAAGAAGAAGAAGAAGAATAAGAAGAATGCGAAGAAGAAGAAGAATGCAAAGAATGCGAAGAAGAAGAATGCAAAGAATGCGAAGAAGAAGAATGCGAAGAATGCGAAGAATGCGAAAGACGAAGAATGCGAAGAATTTTGAGAAGAATGCGAAGAAGAAGAATAAGAAGAAGAAGAAGAAGAAGAAGAAGAAGAAGAAGAAGAAGAAGAAGAATGCGAAGGAAGAAGAATTCGAAGACAACGAAGAAGAAGAAAGAAGAAGAAGAAGAATAAGAAGAAGAAGAAGAAAGAAAAAAGAATTGCGAAGAAGAAGAAGAAGAAGAAGAAGAAGAAGAAGAGAAGAAGAAAGAATTCAAGAATGCGAAGGCCTTTTTACAATTCTGCCCAACAACAACTATAAATTGAAAGAAAAAAAAAAAAAAAAAAAAAAAAACCTACAAATTGAAAAATTGAAAAAAAAAAAAAAAAGTAAGATATACATAACATGCTTCATGCTTAATCTCTCTCTCTCTCTCTCTCTCTCTCTCTCTCTCTCTCTCTCTCTCTCTCTCTCTCTCTCTCTCTCTCTCTCTCTCTCTCTCTCCACCCCCCCCCCCCCCCCCCCCCCCTCTCTCACAATCTAGTCGAGAGAAGGCTACTTTACACACGCGTGGGTGTAATTTCCTAGAGACCTCACACACACACACACACACACACACACACACACACACACACACACACACACACACACACACACACACACACACACACACACACACACACACACACACACACACACACACACACACACACACACACACACACACACACACACACACACACACACACACATCTTAATCAACTGCATCGTTTATCTGCAGTGCACTTTTTTTTGTCTCTGGTAAGTATGTACGGTCAGGCTAATGTCTACGCACAGGTCAGTCATGAGTATCAAAAAGAAGTAACTTTACTTCATTTTGAAAGCTGATAATTGGGGAATATTTCTGTATTTTGTGGGAAGTGTGTTCCATTCTTTACAGCCACAGAAGGAGAAACTTGTTTTGAATAAATCTAGATTAGCTTTAGGAATAATGAATCTGAGCGAATCATGATGGTGATGTAAATGCACTATTGATTTTAGATAATCTGGGCATGCGTCATGAACAATTTTGTGCATAAGGATCAGAGTGTTGAAAGTTATACATGAGTGAAGAGGTAGTATTCTATGTATCTATCTAAATACATCATGCGTAGAAGGATCGGATTTTTTCTGACAGCTGATCATCTTAATGGCTCGCTTTTGCAATGAACAAAGTGGTTTTAAAGTAGATGGCGCACATTTACCCCAGATAATAGAGCAGTAGTCTAGTCGAGCCTGAACAAAAGCAAAATAGTACATTTTTCGTGAATGTTCGTTGAGAAAGTGTTTTATCTGTGACAACTGGAACACACAACACGAGACTTGTTTGATTAGGTTATGGATCTGATCGTGCCAGGAAAGATTTTCATCGATGACGATGCCTAATAATTTGTGCTTTGTAACTTGTTTTATTGTTTTTTATCTTTGTACATTATTTTTAATTTTGCTTCTTTTATGACTTGTCTTTTTTGACGTGCACATATTAAGATAGACTCGGTTTTATGAGGATGAACAAGCATGTCATTTGAATCACACCAGTATTCCACTGATTTCATGCTTGCATTTAAATGATAATTAATTTCATCGATGCTATGACTAGAGTATTGTAAAGATGTATCGTCAGCGAACAAATCACACACTGCATTTTGAATTGATAAAGGCAGATCATTTATGTAGAGAGAGAACAACAGGGGACCTAAGATTGATCCCTGTGGCACACCTCTCGGCAACTGTCTTTTAGAAGAAAATAACACCTCGTGAAAAAACGGATTGCGTACGGTTTGACAAATAAGATCTGAAAAATGATTCCGTATCGTTGTCAACGCCGTAAACATTAGCTTTTTTTTTAGCAATATATTGTGATTAATTAAATCAAAAGCCTTTGTTAAATCAATAAACACTACACCAACTGCTTTCCTGTTGTTGATATCTTTTAGCCACAAATTTGTGATCCGACACAAAGCCGTTTCACATGAATGTAGTTTCCTAATCCTGACTGATTGATATACAACAGTTTATGTTTCTCAATCAAAAAGATGATAGATGGTGATGGATATGACGTTCTAGTGGCTTTGAGACGGACGATAGCAGCGAAATTGGTCTGTAGTATTATTTGGATCATCTAAATTCCCTTTTTTGTGCAGAGGGATAATTTTTGCATGTTTGAATGCTTCTGGAAAGTATTGTTTAGATAAACATAGATTAAAGAGGTATGTAAGAGAATCTACAATATATGGTACAGATAGTTTTAACATCTTGGGACTGATTCCATCAAAGCTGTAAGAACTTTTATTTTTCAAGGTTGATAAATATAAAAACACTTCATTAACAGATATAAGGGGATAGAAAACTTTGCGTGTTATTTTTTGCATCACAAAATTTCTGTAAATTCGCAGTATCAAAAATGCTAGTTTTATCTTTCCCTATGTTTAGCTTGTTACCAATATTCGCAAAATGATCATTTAGTGTTTCTACTGGAATGGAACATTCTGTGTCTTGATGAACACGGTCCTGTAAGTTTATTGATAGCTTTCCAAATAGAAGCTCCGTTGTTTTTGTTTTGGACCAATTTTCTGAAAGAATCACATTTAGATTTTCTAATCATGTACTTCACAATGTTGCGTTTTCTCTTATACTCTTTGTCAGAGCCTGCACTTTTTAAATTGTCCCTCTCGTCCATGGCATTCAGAATATCCTGAGTGAGCCAGACAGGCAGGATATCTGATTTGACTCGCCTCTGGATCAAATGGGATGTGTTTGTCGACAATATTCAGAAAGGTTCTCGTCCAAAAGGCAAGGGCTTCATCTGGATCGGTGTAGCTATAGATGTTTGCAAAAGGCGACGAAATGAGGTCAGATTGAAAAGCGTGTAAAGTTGAAGTTTTTTGAAAGAACGAAATGTGATTACCAAATGACTTGCTTTTGGAACTTTAAAACCCTTTTTGTTCCAAGTTACGCAAACAGCATTGTGGTCACTTGCACCAGTACGCGGTACACATATTTCTGTAGTGCAGCAATGTTCAATGTTCGACGAATATATGTGGTCTATAAGGGTATTAGATTTTGAAGTAACTCTAGTCGGTAAGCAAAAAGAATGCACAGAATGCAAAGAATGCAAAGAATTCAGAAGAATGCGAAGAAGAAGAAGACGAAGACGAAGAAGAAGAAGAAATGCGAAGAAGAAGAAGAAGAAGAAGAAGAAATGCGAAGATGAAGAATGCGAAGAATGCGAAGAATAGGAAGAAGAAGAATGCGAAGAAGAAGAATGCGAAGAATGCGAAGAAGAAGAATGCGAAGAAGAATGCGAAGAAGAAGAAGAAGAAGAAGAAGAAGAAGAAGAAGAAGAAGAAGAATGCGAAGAAGAAGAAGAAGAAGAAGATAAGAAGAAGAAGAAGAAGAAGAAGAAGAAGAATGCGAAGAAGTAGAAGAATGCGAAGAAGAGTGCGAAGAACGAGAAGAAGAAGAAGAAGAAGAAGAAGAAGAAGAAGAAGAAGAAGAAGAAAATGATGATGATGATGACGACGACGACGACGACGACGATGATGATGATGATGATGATGATGATGATGATGATGATGATGATGATGATGATGACATCAACAACAAAAACACTAAGTTAACAAAATCACATTTAGAAAATCAAACAAAGAAGTGGAGGTGGAAAGGAAATAATGAATGACAAGTGGAAAGGAGAAAGAGAAAACACAACAACACCAGCTAAAACCAATGTCCAAGGCAGCATAAACAATCAGAAAAGGTTTGTTTAGGATTTAAGTCTATTTTTTCAGAGAAAAATTACCCTGAATTAAAGAGCTATAAACATTGGATTGACATTTTATTCGGCGTAGTTTGAAAACGTGAGAATGCGCGGGTGGTGGTTGTTTCGAGAGTGTGTGGGCGATTTTTTGTTTCTGACAAGAGATTGATGAGGTGGGTGTGAAGGGAAAAAGACGAGGGGACGGATATACATAGTTTTTTTTTTTTATCTGTTTGCATGCATCTGAATATTGATATTTATTCCGTGTGAATTTGGAAAATACTTAAGAAAGATTTGCATGTCTTGGATGCAGAGAGAGAGAGAGAGAGAGAGAGAGAGAGAGAGAGAGAGAGAGAGAGAGAGAGAGAGAGATCATACATTGACACACATCTCCAAGTATATCAACAGAAGACTTTCTCTGTCTCTGTCTCTGTCTCTCTTTCTGTCTCTCTCTGTCTCTCTGTCTCTCTCTCTACAAACGGCTATAACGGCCCGTAACAGTTTTCTTCTTCATGGAATATCTCAGAAAGAACTTGGCCGATCTTTCTGAAAATTTGTAGGTATATGTTCATTATGGGTCACGGGTGATGCTCAACATTTAAGTTTACCATTATAGCCGTTACTAACGGCCCATAATGGTTTTCTTCTTTATGGAAAATCTCAGAAAGTACTTGGCCGATCTTTCTGAAAATTTTAAGAAAAGAAGAAAAGAAACACCCGAAAGGTGCTGGGGAGGACCCAGAGACGCACTGTCTTCACCT
>JADBJO010001180.1:52500-57500 GCA_016801955.1 Conus betulinus
CACACACACACACAACACACACACACACACACACACACACACACATACACGCTCGGACGCACGCACGCACGCATGTACGCACTCACACACACACACACACACACACACACACACACACACACACACACACACACACACTGAGTCAGTGGAATCGCGCGCACGCGTACACCGTGTGTGTGTGTGTGTGGTGTGTGTGTGTGTGTGTTTGTGTGTGTGTGAGGTGACAAACCGATAAGACAGGGTTACCCCGGGTGTTCAAAGAGCAATAATTATATTTGAAGCTGGCTTTTTTTTTCTTGCCTTTGTTTTTTTTTTTTTATACCACAACAGCATCACTCTACATCCCAGCCCTATTTCTCACCCTTACCCTAAAGAACACCATCAACTATTGTGGAATATTGATATTCACATCTGTGTTTGAGTAAAAACCGCAACTTACTACAATGCTGTCAGATAATTTTAGATTGAGTGTTGTCAAGGTAGCTTCAGTGCTTGTGGACTAGTCCATATATGCTACGCAAGTACTCGATGCACAGAGGGTACAGCCACATAAAGGAACAAATGAGCATGTAAATTAAAATCAGCCAAGCATTGATGACAGTATATTTTCATGCCGATTATCCAGCGAACAGACGAGGCGGCACAAAACGTCGGACAGTCAACCAGCCCCTTTACTTTCTAATTCTGGCTGGCCTCCATAAATCTTTGACTTCTCGTTGTCCGTTTGACTGGGTTGTCGTTCTTGTGGTGTCAGTCTACGTGAGTTACTGGTTTTCTTCTTCCCTTTATCTCCGGAAGATTGCGCTCTCCGTCGACCGAATCAGCGCGATGTCATGGTCACTTTTATCGGCAGTGATTTGTTGGCGCCTCCACTTTGTCCCAGGGTCCAGTACCTGCCATTGTTGTATATTAAATGATGGTAGTAACAGCAGCAGCAGCAGCCACAGTGGGCTTAGCAGCAGCAGTGGAAGCTGAGTTGTTGCGCTGTAGCAATGACAGTCCGACGCAATAGTACTAGCAGTAGTAGCAGTGCCGGCCACATGGACTGTAGCAGTTTAGTGATAGTGACAGTGGTAGCCGCAGAAGTAGCAGTGATAGCAATCAAATTAGTATCATTAACAGTGAAGTAGCAGCAGCAGCAGCAGCAGCAGTTGAAGCAGCAGCAGTAGCTGCAGCAATAGTAATAGTAGTTGTAATCTCTGTTACATTCGATGAAATGACGGTGGTGACGGCGAGCAAAAGTGGTAGCAGTCATTCTGGTGACAACAGTAGGAACACAAACAGCAGCAGAGGTAGCAGCAGCAGCAATAGCAGCGGCAATATAACAATAGTGGCCGCAACAGCAATAGCACACCGGTGGCAGCAGCAGCAGCACCAGCAGGAATATCGCAGTTGTGGTACTAGCAGCTGCAGTACTGGTAGAAGTGGCAGCACATACAGAACAGGCAATAATGATATTTTATCCGTCCGTCAGAGAGAGAGAGAGAGAGAGAGAGAGAGAGAGAGAGAGAGAGAGAGAGAGAGAGAGAGAGAGAGAGAGAGAGAACACAGGAACAGAGAGAAGCAGGAGACAGAGACAGTCCAGAAGATGGAACACATTATCATATTACAGCAACATTTTTGACAACTGAATTTCCAGCAAGAAAATCCCATTACATCTTTTCCGTGCGTTACCCCGCCCTCCTTTTCCATTTTCCCACCCTCTTTCCCGCCTCCCACCTTCAACCATAAATGCTTACTCTTAACCTTCATTGAGATCACTTTGTTCAGCTCATTTCTGATTCGTGGTTTGTGAGGCCTTTCATATTTTCTGTCTCTAGTGGTGATCTCGTTTTTGATTTCTTCTGTATGTCTATGCCCAGGTTGAGTTCACGTCAAAATCGTCTGTGTCGGTGAAGTCATGGAGACCGTCGCTGGACGGACGTTGTGCTGCCCTCTGGTGGGAAACATTCGCTCATGCTAGCCCCACTTTCTGGCAATTCTTGTTGTCAGTAGGCGGCGTAGTGGTCGGTATCCTGCATAGGTGGAAATAGAACAGGAACTGTTAAGCATCAGAAAAGTGACACAGTAACAATGCGGTAAGTTCTTTGTTGGGTTGTCTCGGGACGATTTGAAAGTGTTTACCACGACGAGACAGACTTTGGTGCAGTTATGTACGGGTAAGCTGGAATAAAGAGCGCATCACTAATGCCAGGAAGTGGACATATGAGAGAGCAACAACAAGGATAACATGTTCAAAACTCCGTGTATAAAGTGGTATTTAATTAAAACAGTGTTAACAATCCCATTGTAAAACTTTGTAAAAAAAAAAAAAAAAAGAAAAGAAAAACCTAAGCACAGAAACGTGTGTAGAGAAGCAAGTGGTATATTTATCACTGAAGTAAAGCTGGTGTCTACATTTGTAGAAAAATATATGTATCACTTCAGTAGAAAAAATAGTTAAATTAAAAAGTCTGTGGAAAATTCGATGAAAAAAGAGGAGTGGAAAGCTTGTGTATGAAAACTGAAAACAAAGGCATTGATTAAAGTACCTTGCTAAAAACAAGTTCATTACGCAGCAGAAAATTAATTGATTGATTAATTTTAAAACTCTTGAAGTTCCAAAAAATGCCATCTTATACAGGACTTCATAATGCTAATGGAAAAAAAGGGTCTACCAGATCTGTGAAAATGAAGAAAGCTGGAGAATAAGATCATGTTGTTGTGAAAAATCTCTAGCCCCACCCCCCTAACCCCTCATCCCCCCCCCCCCAATTAAAAGAAACAAAAAACATTACATGAACTCTTGTGGAAAACAATAGGGCATACATTTTCAAAGAGACTCGTGTTTAAAAATACAGAGAAAATCCTGCAGTGAAAAAATGTAGAATAATCGTTCATAGAACCCTAAAGTAAAGCCGATAAACAAAACAAGACAATTTATCCCTGTTAATCCTTGTAGAATACCGTAAGAAGTTTAACTGACCATGAAAAAACAACCAAGCCCAACATGAAAAATGAAAACGCGTGTACAAAACCATGAAAAACCTGAAAACCTTATCTACACACTTTTGTAGACGAAAATCAATCTGGTGCTCAGGGTATTTGAAAAACCTTATCTACACAAAAAAAACTGTGTATGAACCCTTGCAGAGAAAATGCATAGAAGTCCCAGTGAACAAAAACACAAACAAACAAATACTGTATAACATTGCAGAGAAAATGCATAGAAGTCCCAGTGAACAAAAACACAAACAAACAAATACTGTATAACATTGCAGAGAAAATGCATAGAAGTCCTAGTGAACAAACAAACAAATACTGTATAACATTGCAGAGAAAATGCATAGAAGTCCTAGTGAACAACAAAAAAATACTGTATAACATATCTCAGAAGAAAGTAGTTACCATGACAGCTGGTGTATAAATTGCCCAAAGACATGGTAACGAAGCCAGTGATCTACAGTGCCAATGGACAACATTGTCGGTGTCGTTGAGCTATGTCCATGGTCTGGCCGATTTATGGCCCAGTGACATCGAGTTCAAGGTATTGTTTGCATTGTGTGTCTCCCTGAGTGCTGTTTAACACACACACACACACACACACACACACACACACACACACACACACACACACACACACACACGCCCACGCGCGCGCGCGCGCGCCCGCTTACTCACTCGCTCACTCACGCATGCGCTGACGCACGCGCGCATGCACCCATGTATACACACACATAGGCGCGCGCGCGCGCACACACACACACACACACACACATACATACACACACACGCGCGCGCGCGCACGCGCACGCGCAAAACACACAGATATGCGGTGTTTTTGCTACAATGCAACTGGTCACGAAAATAATTTCGGGCCAGAGACAAAAGTAGGACTGAAAGAAAGACAGGCAGACAGAATCAGATAATGAAAGACGAAAGGAGGTAGACAATGGCACAGCCACGGGGAGAGAGAGAGAGAGAGAGAGAGAGAGAGAGAGAGAGAGAGAGAGAGAGAGAGAGAGAGAGAGAGAGAGAGAGAGAGAGAGAGGCCTAGGTGTGCCTAGAGGCGTTACTGTTCAGCAGATAACCAGGAAGTGTGATGCAACCAGCCACAGTGGTTCAGTGGTTCGGGTCGCAGGCTAGCAGGCTGAGAGATCATGTGTTCAAGTCCCAACAGGGACATTTATTTTTGTTGAATTTTTCAGCCCTTGCTGGATCCTATCCAGAGCTGAGTGTAGTCAGATAGAGCTCAATTGAACGTAATGGGACTGCACAGTCACGCTTCAGACTCGTAGTGGATGTGTGTCTTTGAGACTGGTGCTGAAATTTCCTCACCATTGTTGCAGGTGTCCTCACCTCTCGGGCCTGCGTGTTACCGGGATATGTTATTATGAAAGAAAGCGCACAGTACTGTGCTATCTGATTCCCAGGCCAGACAGGATCTCGATAGCATCATTTTCATCATTTTGGTCCTCAACAATCATCATCAAACATTCCTCTGTGACATATATTCTCGTAAGGAGGTCCAGTTTTGTTGTCGACTCCTTCAAGTCCACACTCCTTCGTAGATTGGTACTTAAGTCGAACGTCTCGGCAAAAGTCGTGGAAACTGTCGCTGGACGAACGACACTGCGTGCTCGAGAGTGGGCGGGCGCTTGCCTAACCACGCTGGCTTCGCGATTCAACAGCCTTTGCTGTCAGCAGGGGTACATGGCAGGTGGTGCCCTGCGCAGGCTGGATCACAATAAACATCACTGAACACCACATAAGTGAGTCGGCAGCAGTACAAATATCTCCTTTGATTTAGCGGGTTCTCTCATGAGAACTTGACATTGATTGCTTCCTATGAACAGTCGACTCCAGGGCTGCGACCGGACAAACCTGGGTGGGGCTGTTTAAGGGAGAATTATGATGTGTGGCATAGAGAGTCATGCCACTGGTGAGGTTACGGAAGATCAAAGAGATAGAATAATGTTAAACAGAGGAAACGAAGTAGCATAAAATGGAAAAAAAGGACA
>JADBJO010001180.1:60000-65000 GCA_016801955.1 Conus betulinus
TCCTCTTCCTCCTCCTCCTCCACCACTTCTCTCTTCTTCTTCCGAACTGCCCCTTCCCAATCCCCTGCTTCCGCCCGTTTCTTCTTGTTTGGTGGATAAGTTGGTTATTGTTTATGATCTTGTTCTATTGAAAACAATATTTCTTCAGTCTGTAGGTGGAGAGGTATAAAGAAGACGGAGGAGGGGGGGGGGGGGGGGGGGGGGGAAGAGTTTCCAATTGCATACTACACATACATCTGTGAATCTGTGCTTTTGTTTGTATGAGTATATTTGCACTAGTGTAGTGTGCAGTGGGAAATGAAGAGTAAGATTCCGACTGTTTCATCTGCTATTAGAGGACATTATCTGTTTGGGTGCATGGACAAAATAATGGCTAAATGTAATTAGAAAGGACTTTCTTCTCCACCTCTAGCCCTAGAAGACAGCATTGTAATGTATTTTGAAGATTCCAGGGGCAGACAAAGGAGCTTAATCAGAGATTAGGATATTCAAAGTTCGTCTGTGTTTCTCATGGCTGCCTCTTTTATCTGTAGGACCACTTGATTCGCCGAATGTCCTAAGTTCCTTTGTGATTGGCACCTGATAAGACCGTCATTCACCTGTGGTTGGAGTGCGAGATGGTAGCTGACCTCGTCTGTCCATGTGATCTTTCAGGTAAGATGATTTTTTTTGTTTTCGTCTAGGGTGTGTTCTTTCTCAGGTGAATCTATTTGGACCGCGCCATGGCAAACACGATGACGGATAGGATGGCTTTGGTGATTAGATTGTTTATCTCTGTACATTCCTGGGCGTGCATGCGTCAGTTCTGTAGGTGTGTGAGGGAGCAGTTTTGTAGGTGTGTGAAAGGGCGTTTGGGTGTATGGTATACTTGTGTCATCGTGAAAGTGGTCTTTTACTAGAGCGTAAGATTGTGTATGTGGGTGTGAACGGATAAGGTGCTTATTTGCTTGTTGTCCCTCTTTGTTGTTGTTATTGTTGTGGTAAATGAAGTTTCTGAAGATTGTAAGTCCATATAGATATGTTCATATACACACTGCTTTCATATGTATGCACACGTGTTTGTGTGTATGGAAGTGAACATAGACATGATTATGCCTGCATGCAGACATACACAGACAGACAGACAGACAGACAGACAGACACACACACACACACACACACACACACACACACACACACACACACACACACACACACATATATATATATATATATATATATATATATATATATATATATATATATACCCATGCGTGTGACTCAAACAAACCATAGTCACTCTGTGTTTTTTGTTCACGAATCTAAAACAAACTTTTTAGCCATTATACCCATCAGATCCAGTTTCTGTTTCATCAAAGACATGTTACTGTGTGTTGACTGGCCACAAACGCTACGCCACACCTGCAAAGCCATGATTCCACAAACGCAGGGGTTACAGTTAAGTAAATAACCGTGAAGTTTCCTTGACTGTACTGAAGATTAAAAAGGCTGTGCCGGTCTTGATTACATGCTAATTGGTATTCGTTCATTTTTTTCCAGTGGCTGATGATGTGCAGATATGCCAGGCACAGGGTATATAGGCAAGCTTGGAACACCTTTCTGGGGGATGTCTCCTTGTTTGTTATGTGTGCTCTGTGTTGTCATTTCTGCTAAGAGATTGAATGTCTAGGCAGCATTCGTTTTGAGTTATGGGCGTGTCTTTATTTCATCATGGGAGCAAGAGTTATCCTACATGATCTTTAAATAAAGAAATAAACAGTTTTTAATGAATTAAAGAGTCTGAAAGCCATGTTAATATACTTTCCTAGTATTTGTCCTGTAAACGGACAAGTCATACGAAACATCGGACAGTCAACCAGCACCTTTACTTGCTCATTCTGGGTGGGGCACCATAAATCTTTTGACATCTCGTTGTCCATTTGACTGGGTTGTCGTTCTAGCGGTAGTGGTGTAGATGAGATACGGGTTTTCTTTTTTCCACACGGTTTTTCCTATGATTGCTATATCCTTCGAACGTATCAGCGGGATGTCACTGTCATTTTATGTTCCATGATTTGTTGGCTCCTCAGCTCTGCCCTGACTTCTAGTGCATGTCATTGTTGCATATATTTCATGGCAGCAACAGCAGTAGCTGCTGTGGCTTTAGAAGTCTTAGCAGCGTAATATTGCTAGCCGCTGCCACTAATACCAGAGCTAGTTTACAGCATCAGCAGCAGCAGAAGTGTAGCTTTAGAAGAACGAATAGTAGTCGTGGTGGTAGCAGCAGCAGCAGTAGTAAAATAGTAGTAGTAAGTAGTATCAGAAGTAGCAGCAAAGGTAGTTGTGAGTAGAGGTGGAAATAATATAAGCAGCAGAAATAGCAGAGTGGTAGAATCTGGAGCATCTATAGTAGTAGTAGTAGTAGTAGTAGTAGTAGTAACAGCAGCACAGTTGTGTGGTCATAGTAGTAGTAGTAGTAGAAGTAGTAGTGGTCGTGGTGTGGCGGCGGCGGCGGCGGCGGGCGGCGGTGGTGGTGGTGGTGGTGGTGTAATCGTAGTAGTAGTAGCAGCAGCAGCAGCAGCAGTAGCAGCAGCAGCAGCAGCAGCAGCAGCAGCAGCAGCAGTAGCAGTGGTAGGGCACAGTGGAAAATGTAATCTTGTTCCCATTGGCTCACTCTCCATTGTAAGGACCCATGCCAGCAGCACATCTGTCGGACCAACTGGAGAATTCAACGATTTGGCATGTGCCTGCCGCTTTATCCCTTGGAAAACTGTACCGCGAGGAAAAGGAAGAGCTCCTCCTCCTCCTCCTCCTCGTTTTTTTTTTTTCCTTCGTTTTCTTCTTCGTCTTCCGCTTCCCCTTTCTGGTTCTCTCTTCTTCTTCCTACTTCTTTGTGTCCTCCTTCTCCGTCTCTTCTTCTTTTTCTTCTGTTTCTAATCTTCTTTACTCTTCTTCTTCCTCTTCCCCTCTCTTTTCTTCTTCCCTCCACCTCTCTTCATCTTCATCTTCTATTCGTTCTCTCTATCATTTCTCCTTAATTCTCCTCCTCCACGCCCTTTGTCTTCCTTTCACCCCCTTCAATCACCCCCCCCCCCCACCCCTTTGCTTCTTCTTGATCTCCTGATAGTTTAGCTGTTGCTTGTAACCTCGTTTTATTGTGGCAATATTTCTCCAATCTGTGTATGAGCTGTGTGTGGATGGTGTGGGGAGGGGCGGGGGGGGGGGGGTGAGGGGAAAGTGTGCATTTTCTCACTCTGCATTCATGTGTGAGTGAGTTTGCACCAGTGTGTTGGTATGAGTGTCACACATGTAAAGGGTAATGGGAAATATCGAGATCGAAAACTGCTAAATACTTCATCTACCGATCAGAGAATTTCTGGCGCATAGAAACAAATTATGTCTAATCATAATTGGAAAGGATTTCCTTCTTTGACCTGTAGCCATGACAGACAACATAAATCTTTTTTTTTTTTTTTAGATTACATGGAAAGAAGTTTAACCAGAGACCACAATATTCAAATGTTGGACCACCTGATTCGCCGAATTTTTTTAAAGTCCCTTTCGATTGGCGCCTGATAAGACCGTCATTCACCTGCCGGACTGGGGCCTAGTGGGTGGTGTGAGAGATGGCAGATGATTACGTCTGTCGTTGCGGTCTCTCAAATGAGATGATACTTAATGTCACGGGGTTGTTTTTATCCCTGGTCGGTATACTGGTATGAGGAGTAAGGCGGCCTTGATGATTACTTTGCATCTATCTGTTCTTTGGCGTACGTGCCTCAAGTTTGTATGCGTGTGACGGAGAGAGTGGGTGCATGGAAAATTTGCGTCCGTGTGAAGGTGCTCTTCTACAGGAAGGTTGTGTATGTGGAAATGCGCAGTCGTGGTTGTCAGAGTAGGGGATGTTTGTTTGTATTTCCTGCTGACTTGTGTTTGCTTGAACTGTATTTCTACATAGGTCCATGCACAAACTGCCGTCACACGAGTGCGTTTACAAGCGTATGCATGTGTTGGGGACACACAAACAGGTATGTTTGTATGCACACATATAATACGCAAACACAGACACACACAGATGCGAGCGCGCTTGTACACACACACACACACACACACACACACACACACACACACACACACACACACACACACACACACACACACACACACACACACACACACACACACACACACACACACACACACACACACACACACACACACACACACATGTGAGCGCGCTTGTACACACACACACACACACACACACACACACACACACACACACACACACACGCACACGCACACACAACGCACGTGCGCACACACACACACTTAAACATGCATATACACACACACACATACAACACACACACACACACACACACACACACACACACACACACACACACACACACACACACACACACACACACTATAGTAGAAGCAAAGACCATGTTAAGCCTGGCAATCATGCTGGGTGAATGTGTAGACCAATCATTGGCTACCTCTCGTCAGTCAGATCCTCATCTCGTTTCTTTCTTGCTTGCTTTCTTTGTTTACTTTACGCATTCATTTGAGTACATAATAATTTCATTCATTTTGAGTACATAATTTCATTCATTTTGAGTACATAATTTCATTCATTTGAGTATATAATTTCATGGGCATTGTGGCCTCATATCATGGCAGTTCCACAGTGAGCCTCTTGGATGGATATATAACATTTCTTCTTCCTCTTCTTCACCTTCTTCTTCTTCTTCTCGCCTTCCTTCTATTCTTTTGCTCTTCGTCTCTCTCACCCTCCCCCCTTCCCCCACTTCGTTTTCGTGAATGGCTGTCTTGTTAATGTGACATATTATGGTTAAGGCGACATTTCGTTTGTCTAGACATCAACTACTCTTCTTCGGAAATGTTATCATTCGCCGCTATTTTCCTTCACGAGCTCTGTCTTCCTGTTGGCCTCTTTCCTAACACGTGGCAGTCCATCATGGAATAAGTCAGATGTCGCCTTTAGTCACTGG
>JADBJO010001180.1:92500-105000 GCA_016801955.1 Conus betulinus
CTACAGGGTTTGTCTTTTTTCACAATCTGTCCACCTGTCTCTCAGAGGACAAGAAGAAACACTCAGAGTCCAATACAATACAAACAATAACAGCAAATTCAGTGGGACTGGATCATAAATTGGGCAGAATGGAGACAGAATATGCTCCAATGACATTGGCAGTAATCTCCTTTGCCAGTACACGTCATTCATGGTCCCCGGCTTACCTACCGTTGTGTGTGTGTGGGGGGGGGGTATACACCTCTTGTTGAGAGAGAGAGAGAGAGAGAGAGAGAGAGAGAGAGAGAGAGAGAGAGAGAGAGAGGGGGGGTTTCTATGTGATTTTATACGTCCGTTTCTTTACAGAGCTTAAGAATCCAGTCTCACTTTCCTTCAGTTGTGTATGTATGAGCTTTTCATTTCCGTTGGAGTTCATTCGCAAGGGTTTGTTTGTTGCGGGGTGTGGGGGTGTCTTTTTATTTTGCTGTGCATGATTTTTTTTTTTTACTGGCCTATAAAAAAAAACGTGTGTGGCAAAACAACGGTTATTTACCCAAAGGGCCTAGGGCTCTATGGCCTCTTGCAAACCATTTTTTTTTGTTTTTTTTTCGCAGTACTGCTTCCTTATTTTTCAGAGGGATTTTATAAAGATTTTTCATCAAGATTTTCCATCCTTTTTCTGCAAAGCTTCACACACTACTTTTGTTCTTAGCCAGGTTTTTACATCAGTTGTGGGTTCTAATCTGGAGGAGCTCACATATCAGAATTTTGTCTCTATTGAATGTCGTACACACAATTTTTTATTTGTTGCAACATTTTGCTGGATTTTCTCACAAGATCTCACAGAAATACATCTTACTAGCGTTCATTCTGTATTTATGTTAGTTAGTTAACATTTATGTATACCACTTTTTTGTACAGCTGTTCATACAACAGTCTTTTTTTTAACGGGTGTCATCCACCAGGTTCTTTTAACATGATTTTGTATTCATGTTTAGTACATAGTTATAAAACCTAGTATAAAAACTCTTGAACTGGTAATTTTTTGCATAGTTGATTTTACATGAGATTTTGTACAGTCTTCGCACGTGCACTTGGGCTTTTCATCTGCGGGATATCACGTTTTTCTAATTCTGTTTTACACCAGATTTTCTACAGACGGATCCTTTTCGTACCTCACAATTTTATTCTATTATATACCCATTGCATATTCACATAAGTATTCAAACACCATCTTAAAAGGTTTTTGGTGTGTACTTTTCCCACATGATTTACATCTTTATTTATTTCACTCGCTTTCAGACACACTTTTTTGTTCAAAAGCTTTTAATGCACCGATTTGTTTAGCATATTTTTTTTGTTGTTGTTACCGTCACTTATTCCGTCCAGTGTCAGTATTCCCACAACGCACATCTCAGCTCCGGTTAATTGACGATAAATAAAGATAATAATGTTAGTTTCAAAGTAGTGTGACTACAGGCAGAAATAGAAACAAATTAAAAAAAAAAAAAAAACTTTCGCGACGGACGAACGGGGCAAACGTATTACAAGACAAAACACGACGCGTTTCGACCTCTTTGGTCTTCTTCAGGCAAGATAAACAACATTCAGGATAATGAAAAAACAAAAAACGAAGCATCACTTACCTGATAATAAAGATTATGCTGTGGAGTTCCATTTCTGTCGGTGACAACATGACAGAGGTGTATCCAATTCATTCTTTCATAATAAATACAATATCAACCAAGCACAAGGCATGCAGACACTTACAGTTTTCGTCAGAACATTTGAGCAAAACGCTCAGAAACGAATCCTTGCAGTGAAGGCAACTCGACTGTGTGGTTTCAGTCTTCCCGTTTTGAGTCTACAGCACATTCAGAAACTTTGGCTAAAACTACCAACAAATAAGTACCTTCAATTGAATTGAAACCCTCGAACTCCCAGTCTGGAAAGTGTTACACTAACCATTGCACCATAGTGATCGATATTTTCGAACAGTTTTTGCACCTTTTTCTTACATTGATGGTTTGTTTTCCTCTACGGGTCTTTATTGACTAGTTTTCCTACAGGGATTTCATTTACTGGCTTTTTGTTAGTGTGACTTTTGAACAGGGTTTATGCATTAGTTGCCTTGTGAATTGGAAATGAACAAACCAGATGATCTCGCTAATGATCAAGGGGAGATGTCTTTGGTCGGAGGCTGCAGAACTGGGAGGGGATGGACGATGGAGGAGGAGGAGGAGGGGTGAGGGGGGTGATGCACGGTAGAGAGGTAATGGGATTTTCTCGCCGGTAATTTCATTGTCGGAACTGTTGCTGTATAACGTGTGTGTCTCCATCTCTCTCTCTCTCTCTCTCTCTCTCTGTCTCTCTCTCTCTCTCTCTCTCTCTCTCTCTCTCTCTCTCTGTTGTACCTATGGCTCTCTTTTTCTTTCCCTATGATCTTCATGATCGACTGCGATATACACACTGCCTGCTATGTGTGTGTGTGTGTGTGTGTGTGTGTGTGTGTGTGTGTGTGTGTGTGTGTGTGTGCGCGCGCGCGAGCGCATGTGTGTGTGTGTGTGTGTGTGTGTGTGTGTGTGTGTGTGTGTGTGTGTGTGTGTGTGTGTGTGTGTGTGAGTAACCCGCTATCGGCTCATCTGTCTTTCAGACGACAAGCCGAACAAGTAGGGTCACACACAATACCAACAGTAGCCAGAAAATCAATGTGACTGAATCATAAAACAGGCAGTGTGCAGACAGTGCTCTTCAGGACAGCACAAGTGCTCTCCAGTGCCAATGCCCGATCTTCAGGGTCACCGGCTTGTCTGCCATTTGTATGGAGCCTCTACACCAGTTGCTCTCTCTCTCTCTCTCTCTCTCTCTCTCTCTCTCTCTCTCTCTCTCTTATTGGATTTTATCTATATATCTGTATCTTCAGAGATTAAGACACCAGTTGGTGTTTTCCTACAGGAGTGCAAGCATCGGGGTTTTGTGTTTCGAACAGGTTTCAAGAAGAAGAAGAAGAAGAAGAGCAACAATAATGATATTGACACAACAACAATAAAAACAACAACAACAACAACAACAACGACGACGACGACGACAACAACAACGACAATAGCTGAATACGGAAATTGCCTTGTTTGATCTTTAAGCCAAGAGACTACAGGGCCTCAGGAATTCCATAACAACTCAGACATACTGTCGTAGGCACATTCAAACCCAGCGATGAAAACGTGGCTGGCGAATAAAATGATGGGGACACAGAATATTATGTTACACCAACCGACATGGCAGCACTTTGAACCTGGACAATGGGTACAGAAGTAGTTGCCACGGACAAATCTCTAGACACTGCAGTGTATTTAAAAAGAAAGTACTGATAAGGCTCCGCCGAAAAACGCAGACATACGATTCACAAAAAAAAAATATTGATAAAGCTCCTCCGAAAAAAAAACGTAGACAAGCGCATCACAAGTCTTGTGATTCGTTTGTCTACGTTTGTTCGGCGGAGCCTTATCAGTAATTTTTCAAATTTCTGTTTAGATTTCCGCTGCAGCTGCCTCGCTTTATAAGAGCAGTGTGTGGTTATATACAAACCACCCCTGAACATGAATGGAACACTCACCTGACAAAGGAACTTAAGTCCACCCCCACCCCCACCTACCACCTCCAAAAAGATTACATGGTTAAAACGCGTGCACATTTTGAATGTGTGCTTTTTTCATGCCAAGACAAACATTAAGACACTTGGGAAGTAGTTAAAAGTGCGCATGAATAAGATGAGAAAATTTCAAACGGAAAGCATAGTATGTATGCTAAAAGGAAATGGATCGGTAATGCACGTTCTATAAAAACTTGAAGAACCTCAATTCTGTCTCTGTCTGTCTGTCTGTCTGTCTGTCTGTCTGTCTCTCTCTCTCTCTCTCTCTCTCTCTCTCTCTCTCTCTCTCTCTGTGTGTGTGTGTGTGTGTGTGTGTGTGTGTGTGTGTGTGTGTGTGTGTGTGTGTGTGTGTGTGTGTGTGTTGTTTTCTGTCTGTTGGACGATAATTGGTGGGATATGATCAATCTATCATGGGCTTTAGAATTGGAATAATTACGGCTGTCTGCCTGGAGGACAAAAAGACCGCTGTAGACTAGACATGATTGTGCACTATTTGAATGATTCGGAGACGGCTTTCTGGGAGACGTCTGAAAAGCTTATAGCGAATTTCATCGAGGCCAGGAACCAGATAATTATTGGCCTGAAGAGCGTATTTACTTCTTAGGAGAAAAAGCGGATATTAGTCTTCAGTTTGTCAGCGGTAAGGTTGCAGAGTATTTTTTCCGTTAAAATTGTTTAGTATGAAAAAGCAACAGATTTTGTCGTTGAATATATCCGATAATGGAATAGCACAGACTCGCAATTACTTGTTTATCGCTGATTACGGCGTCTGCAAGTTCGAGGTGTGTGATAGATGGATTTAATTTATATTCTAATTTGCTTGATTTTTGTTTGTTTTTTTGTTTTCTGTGAAGAAGCAGAGCGAAAGAAGGACTACAGCGAGAAGAAGAAGCGCGAAAGAAGGACAGCAGTGCTAAGAAGAAGAGCAAAAGGACTACAGCACTAAGAGGAGCGAAGGAAGGACTACAGCACTAACGAGAAGAGCGAAAGAAGGCCTACAGCGCTAAGAAGAGCGAAAGAAGGCCTACAGCGCTAAGAAGAAGAGCGAAAGAAGGCCTACAGCGCTAAGAAGAGCAAAAGAAGGACTACAGCACTAAGAAGAAGAGCGAAAGAAGGCCTACAGCGCTAAGAAGAAGAGCGAAAGAATGACAACAGTGCTAAGAAGAAGAGCGAAAGAAGGCCTACAGTGCTAAGAAGAAGAAGAGCGAAAAAGAAGGACTACAGCACTACAAGAAGAAGAGCGAAAGAAGGACTACAGCGCTAAGAAGAAGAGCGAAAGAAGGACAACAGCGCTAAGAAGAAGAGCGAAAGAAGGACAACAGCGCTAGAAGAAGAACGAAGAAGAAGAAGGGAAGGAGGTGAAAGTACAAAAACAAGAAGAAAAAGAAGACAAAGAAGTAGAGTAAGGAAGAAGAAGAGAAAAGAAGAAGACAGCCGACAACGACCAAGTGACTGCGATCATGAATCAGAACAAGGGAAGAGATGGTGGAGAAGGAAGAAGGAAAGAAGAAGACAAGAAGAAGAAAAGAAGAAGAAGAAGAAGAAGAAGAAGGAGAAGAAGAAAGAAGAAGACGAAGAAGAAGAAGAAGAAGAAGAAGAAGAAGAAGAAGAAGAAGAGGAGGAGGAGGAGGAGGCGGAGGAGGAGATGGAGGAGGAGGAGGAGGAGGAGGTGGAGGAGGAGGAAAAAGGAAGAGAAGGAGGAGAAGGAGAAGAAGGAGGAAGAGAAGGAGGAGGCGTGTTAGTTGGATTAACTGTCGTTCGTTTCCTTTCATAGCGGCAGCTTTTATGTGACTTTAAAAAAGCTACTTTATTTTGTACCTTTTCACCCCCATACCATTGTTTTTTTTTCTTAATTTGTTTTTCTTATGAAACATGTTTGTTCGTTCGTTGACATTGGCATTTTTGCTCGAACTCCCTCTCCTCTTCACCCTGTCCCCCTCTAGCGCCTGCACACTGCCTCTCGCCGTCATCATGTCTAATGTTCTGGTGTATGTGTTACTTCGACCAACAACAGTACAAGAAGGTGATTCATTTCTGGATGTCTGCCTCTCCCTCTCTCTCTCTCTCTCTCTGGCTGTATATCTGAGTGTTCATCCCCGCCCCCACTCTTTCTCTCTTTTTCTTTCTCTGTCAGTCTGATTGTTTCTCCATCTGTCTGGATTTTTCGTCCGTCTACCAGTTTTAGTGTTTGCCTGCCTGCCGTACAGATGCAGTGAGCTGTATTCTGGAGAGAGGGGTAGGTACGGCAGTCAATCAAGTGCAGGCTGGGGAGAAGACGAGAGAGCATGCACGAATCTATCTATCTATCTATCTATCTATCTATCTATCTATCTATCTATCTATCTCTATCTATCTATCTAGCTATGTCTGTCTATCTGTCTATCTGTCTGTCTATCTATCTATCTATCAGTCTGTCTGTCTGTCTATCTGTCTATCTGTCTATCTCTATCTATCTATCTATCTATCTATCTGTATCTCTTTCTCTCTCTCAGTCTCTCTCTCTCTCTCTCTCTCTCTCTCTCTCTCTCTCTCCCTCTCTCTCTCTCTCTCTCTCTCTCTCTCTCTCTCTGTGTGTGTGTGTGTGTGTGTGTGTGTGTGTGTGTGTGTGTGTGTGTGTGTGTGTGTGTGTGCGTGCGCGTGCGTGTGTGTATGTGCGTGTGTGTGTGTGTGTGAAAAAGGCGCGCGCGCGCGCGCGCGCGCGAAGTGTGTGTGTGTGTGTGTGTGTGTATGTGTGTGTGTGTGTGTGAATGTGTGTGTGTGTGTGTGTGTGTGTGTGTAAAGGTGTGTGTGCGCGCGCGCGTATGCTTGTGTGTGTATCTGTGTGTATAAAACTGAAAAAGGAATGAACAACGAAGAAAACGAAGAAGAACTGGGGAAAGAACTGTTTACGAGAAGGCGGAAGAGAAGGAGGAACTTAAGATGTAAAAAAAAAGATGTAGGAGGAAGAAAAGCTTGGGGAGGAGGATGAGAAGAAGAATAGAAAGAAGAGGGAGGAGGAAGAAGAAGAAGAAGAAGAAGAAGAAGAAGAAGAAGAAGAGAAGAAGAGAAGAGAGATGATAAAGAAGAAAACAGCCATGGACTGCAATTCCACATGGAATACCAGTGTGATGTTGCTGATGTGCAGCAACCAAAACACGCATACAGATATAAATCTTGATCGATTTTTTCCTTCCATAGATTTATATGCATTTTGCTAAAAGAAAGGTGTGGCAGTCACTTCTAAATTAATGTCTAGCCAGTTTGATGTCAGATTTGTGAAGTTAAACATTTCGTATCTTTATGACGATAGTTCCAGTTTACAACACACTTCATACCTGACAAGGCCACCAAGCGGCTAGTTTTTGATGAGAAAACAAGGTTTCATTTTCCCACCCCCCACCCCCAACTTTGCTATCAAAAGAGGCAGTGAGAACAGCTACAACAACAGTGCTTCATGCTGGCAGGATGTCTGCTGCAGTGAGATAGACCATGTCCAGCTGCCAAAGCCGTTATCTGGAACCAGGCAGGGGAGAAACGCTGCCAAAGCAAACACCTCAATGGAAGGGTGATGCTCTGCTGCTTCTGTTCCAGCTGCTGTTGGGACTACGTGTCATTATTAGTGTACGTTTTTCATTCCCTTCGTGGCAGCAGAGGTGAGAATGTTTAGAAAGTGAAGTTTCAGTTTCAGTGTTATCAAACTAGCATCTCTGCATGTGGGCTTGTTCCAAAAAGGCTATACCACTTATAGTAGATAATAAAACCTTAGTGTCTAGGGTTAACAGCTAGGTGAAATACGTGTTTATTAATTTATTCCCATTCGTCAGTCCTTTCATAGTCACATAATGCAGTCTGCACCAATGACAGTTTTATACAATTTTCTGTTAAAGAAGTAGGATGATGTAAACCCTCTGTTAGATCAAGACTTTGTTGTGTCATAGAGAGAAAACTCTACGATACACACTGACTCTCTCTCTGTCTGTCTGTCTGTCTGTCTCCACCTCCCCCCCCCCCTCTCTCTCTCTCTCTCTCTGTCTGCCTGTCTCCCCTCCCTCTCTCTCTCTCTCACCCTCCCCTCTCTCTTTATTAAATTTTAGTCTACAGTCTGTCTGCTGTTGGTCTCTTTTCTGTTTTCTCTTTCCCTCTTTTTATCTTCATATCTCTCTGTTTCCTTCTTATGTGTGTCTCTGGTTCTATCTCTCCATCTCTCAGTCCCCTATCTTTACAATTATTGTTAATCAGTCTATCCATTCCTGCCCCTCCCCTTCTCTCTCTTTCACTATCTTTTGCTCTCTCTCCCTGTCTCTGTCTGTCTGTCTGTCTCTGTCTCTGCCTCTGTCTCTGACTTTGTCTCTGTCTCTCTCTCTCATGCTCTCTCTCCTTATGTGTGTCTACTTACTTTAAACCCCTCCACAGCCCTTCTCTTTTTATCTGATGGACAGTAGACTGCCAGCCTGACCCCCAGCAGCCTCTGACTGGAACCAATCTGGCCACCCTGTGACTGAGGAGGAGCTGGAGGAGAATAGGAGGAGGTGGGAGAAGAAGAAGAAGAGAAGAATAAGAAGGAAGAGGAGGGGTATGTGGAGGAGGAAGAGGGCGAGGGGGGAGAGGAGGAAGAGGGAGAGAAGAAGAAGAAGAAGAAGAAGAAGAAGGAAGAAGAGAAGAAGAAGAAGAAAAAAAGAGGAAAAAAGAAGAAGAAATTGAAGTCGAAAATTAAGCAGAAGAAAAAGAGGAATAACAAAAATAAGATGATAGAGAAAAAGATGACAGCGACAGACTGCATTTCAAACATGGAGTACTTGTGTGGCGTCACCTAACTGAAAAAACAAGGCTTCAGTTTCCACACGACACCTCCCACTTTGCTATCAAAACAGGCAGTGAGAACAGCAACAACACCGCTTCCCTGCTGGCAGGATGTCTGCTGCAGTGGTGGCCTTGTCAGGTATGAAGTGTCACAAATGGGAACTATCGTCATTGAGATATAAAATGTTTAACTGCATAAGTCTGTCAGCTTGGTTAGACATTGATTTAGAACTGATTGCCACACATTGTGAACGCAACAAAACAGAGGCAAACACATAGAAATCTATAGGAGAACAAAAACAATGAAGATTTGTGATTTCTGTACTTGTGTTTCAGTTTGCCATGTATTTTGCTCTATTTTGTTACGTTTACATCCATTTTCAATGTAGAACAATGTGTGGCAAGCAGTGGCAAAATCATTGTCTAAACCAATCCGAAGTCAGATTTGTGCAGTTAAACATTGTATATCTTAATGACGATAGTTCCTGTTTGGAACACACTTCATCCCTGACAAGGCCACCAAGCAGTTACTTTCGATGCAAAAACAAGGTTTCAGTTTCCACACCATACCTCCCACATTGCTATGAAACAGGCAGTGAGAACAACCACAACAACGTTTCCCTGCTGGCCCGATGTCTGTTGCAGTGAGACAGGCCATGTCCAGCTGCCAAAGCCGTTATCTGGAACCAGGCAGGGGAGAAGCTGTGCCAATGCAAATACTGCAATGGAAGGACGATGCTCTGCTGCTTCTGTTGCGGCTGCTGTTGGCACTACGTGTCGTTATTAGTGTCCGTTTTTCATTTCCTTCGTGGCAGCAGATGTGAGATGTGTTCAGTGAGCGAAGGTTCACTTTCAGTGTCGAGTACGCATCTCTGTGTGCAGGCTAATTCCATGTAGGCTATACCAATTATGCTAAGACATGAAATCTTAGTGTTCAGGGTTTACAGTATTCTATTGATTCATTCCAATTCGACTATTCTTTTACAGCTACATAATGCAGTCTGCATGAATGACAGATTTAGAGAAAGTTTTCTATTGAACAATTAGTGTGATGTAAGCTTCCACTAAGATCATGACATCAGCGTCCTAGAGCTGGAACTCGAAAACACGTACTGACTCTTATCTGTCTCTCCGTCTCTCTCTCCATCACTCTTTGGTTCTCTGGCTCTCCCTTTCTCTGTCTCTGTCTGTCTGTCTGTATCTCATTAATCTGTTTAGTTTAGAGTCTGCCTGTCTGCCTCTCTCTTTTTTCTCTTTTTTTTTCTCTGCCTTTCCTTCATTTTATCTCCATCTCTCTCTGTTTGTTTCTGAAGTGTCTTGGTTCCATCTCTCCATCTCTCTGTCCCCATCTCTGTCTGTCTGTATATCTATATGTTTGTTCATATGTCTCTCCACCACTACCTTTCCTCTCTCTCTCTCTTTCAGTGTCTTTTCTTCAGATTCTGTCTCTCTGTCCCTGCCCCCCCCCCCCCCCTTTCTCTCTCTGTATATCTACTGTCGCTTTTTCCCCAGTCCTTCTTCTTTCAACAGTCTGACCTGGCCTCCAGCTGAACCTTCAGTCGGGCCACCCTGTGAACATCTTACTGTCGTCGTTAGAAACATGTCTCCTGACCATTTAACAGATTTAGGGTTGCTAAGTATGGTTTGCATAGTATTAACCATTTTTCTGTTGAACATAGGTTGCATCTTTTTGAAATGTTGTTGTATGTGATGCCCTTTTTATGATTTTCCAGGATATGTTATAGTTTATTTTTTTGTCTTTTAAGTCTCCAAATATATTTGCTCAGTTTCTGTTTGGTTTTTGTATTTTTCTTTGTTGAATGACTGTTTATGGTTTGCGTATCTGGTTTTGAAGTGATTTTCAGTGATCCCTATGTATGTTTCTTTTTCATTTTCTGATGTCACAGTGGCTTGGTATACAATGTTGTTATAGAGGCATTTGTTGCTTAAGGGACACTGTTCTTTTTTAGCACAATTGCAGGATTTCCTTTCTTCACCCTTCTTTGCTGTGTTGCTTTTCATTTTGTTGGATGAATCAACTAATGAAGTAAATCAGTCCTTTAGGCCTGTAACGATTTCGTTCCTACCTTTGATGAAATTTTGCTTTCAACTTTTCGAAGGTGTTTCAGAAAGCCGTCTTCGCATCACTTTAAAACTCTACATTTATGTCTGGACTACAGCACTCTTTCGCCCTCCTGTCGAAAGTGCTTAATCTTTCCAATTCCAAAACATGGAAAAGATAGACCAGATCTTACCAGTTTTTATTATCTAACAGCCCTGGCCAGTTGCCTTTGAAAAGTAATAAACAAAATAGTAAGCACTCGACATACAAAGAAGCTGAAAGTAGATAGACGGCCCTTTAGTCACAGAACAGCACATTTTTCACAAGTACCATACTTCAGTGGACTGCGAAGGCCGCCTTGAAACTGCTATCAGCGACGGTTGTATGGACAAATGGCATTTTGTTTGTTCATTTGTTTGTTTTTGATCGGAGAAATCTCATGACACCGCCTGGAAATCTGATATTATCGTGGATCTTCCTGACCTGGGTTATTGACGCATTCTTGACGTATTCTCCCTCTCTTCTTCATAAGTTCTCCTGGCAATGGACATTTTCAATTTCTTGTACGTACCAAGCTGTTTCATATCCACGAGCAGAAAATCTGGTGTTCATCAGGGAAGCGTAGTTTTTCCTGCACTTTTCAGTACCAAAGTTAATGACGTAGCTTATGCAATAAAACCAGGATTCCGCGTCTTCTCTGTTCGTTGATGACTTTATATTCTACGCACTCTAACTATTAAGCAGGCATCCAACGCTGACACCAGCTTTGTATTGATTAAGAATTGACAGTGAGCCGAGCAAAATGGTTTCGCCTTTAAGATCCATCAAAATCTACTGTATTCACCAGAATACCTAGTTTTTGAGGACACCTCGGCTGGCCCTCAAATTTATCGGGGGAAGCTGTGAAACATGCATGGAAGAAAAAGTGTTGGTCAAAAGTCAGCTTGAAAAGTCACATCCAATACCTAGAAACATCACGTTAGAAAGCAATAAACACTCTTCTGGTTGCAGCGTTCACAGATTAGGATACTGATAAGAAAATTCTTCTTCCTCTCAACAAGGCTACAGCCTCTCGGCTTCTTAAGGCTCAGAAAGACCATCTTATCTCAAAGCAATCCTCCACCGACAACATCAAGGGCTTCGAACCAGGCTGAAGGTGTTGTATACTGTCGCTGCCCATAGTCTGTATGCAGAAGCAAGAGAGCCATCGCTCTCTAAGACACTTTAAACTGTTAGTTGAGCCTGTTCTCTGAAGCTAAGCGCTCTGCTTATGACTTTTCACTCACTGTCTAAAAGACATAAAGATCGTCTCAGTTCTGCCCCCCCCCCCGCCCGCCCCCCATTGCGAATACGTATCTTTCTCATTTGCAAAACACTGGCATTAATTTGGAACTGTGTGTGATCTTTTCAAGTCTCCAGAAAATCTCCCATTCACATAAATAAAAAAAATGAAACAGATTACTTTGGTCTCGCATCTTTTCACTAGATCTCTGACACGCAAGTGCTTTTATCCGAACATTTCTCTCCCTGGCTTTTACTGGTGGTTGCAAGTTTGAGAAAGGTGCAGTTACTGCTTAATTCTCTACTGCTCCTGCTCAAGGATATTCCAAACATATTTCCTTTGAAAGCTGATCTTCTGAAGTCATAGCATTGGCACAGGTGGTCTATCACGTTGTGACATAAGGGCCTTCTTATCCACTATGACTTTGTTTCTGCCCGTCTCAACTACCCTGGGTGTCTGATTTTTTTTCAGTCTGTGAACTCTTGTAGTTACAAAATCATTTTCGCTTGGATTCATAGTCATGTTGGCATTTGAGACGATGAGGTGGCCTATCACTTTGCCAGGAATGCTGCAAATAAAGGATTGTCAGGATCATCCACTATAGTGTTAGGATGTGCCTAACCGCAGACTTCAGCTCTATACAGCAGACTCCACGAAAGCCTTGTTTAGAGACGTTTGGCAAATTTGATTTTTGAGTTTTAAAAAGAGACAAATAGGTTTTTCATTTCGTCGAAGATGTTGCTGAAAAT
>JADBJO010001180.1:110000-137500 GCA_016801955.1 Conus betulinus
TGGTCGTTATCTTCTTCGGGATACTGTGACAGTTGGGACTGGGTGGACGATAGTTATCTTCCTTGGGATACAGTGATAGTTGGGACTGGGGGATGGTAGTTATCTTCTTCGGGATACTGTGACAGTTGGGACTGGGGAACGATAGTTATCTTCTTTCGGGATACTGTGGCAGTTGGGACTGGGGGACGATAGTTATCTTCCTTGGGATACAGTGATAGTTGGGACTGGGGGGATGGTAATCTTCTTCGGGATACTGTGACACTTGGACTGGGGGGACGATAGTTATCTTCTTCGGGATACAGAGACAGTTGGGTATGGAGGACGATAGTTATCTTCTTCGGGATACAGTGACAGTTGGGGGGGGGGGGGGGGGGGGGGTTGATAGTTAGTTACCTTCTCCGGGATACAGTGACAGTTGGTTGGGGAATGGGAAATGATAGTTATCTTCTTCGGGATACTGTGACAGTTGGGACTGGGGGGACGATGGGTATCTTTTTTAGGATGCTGTGACGAATCGGACTGGGAGAACAATAGTTATCTTCTTTAGGATACTGTGACTATTCGGGAAAGAAGAGGGACAAAAGTATCAATGTACTGTTCTCTGAGATCAGTGTTGACAACACACAAAAGTCACTGAATGCGCAGAGACATCGTCATGATCTCATTAGTTCCTAACTTTGCTTTTTGTTAATTTCGTTTTCAAATTTTGCTGCACATTTCTCAAATAAGTTTCAACCTATCTGTCTATACAGACCTTGGGTGTGCGCTGTCTGCTTGTTTGTGTTGTTCAGTTTTGATTCTGTCGGAAGCCATAGGATTATGGCTTCCTCCCGTGGAAATGGAAAGGCGAAGAAAGACAAGACAAATGACTACCCAAGGCGGCCGGCGAATCAACTCTGGTACAGGAAAACTGATCCCTCTGCTCGAAGTTGTCAGACTCACTCTGTCATCCCAAGGGTCTTTCTGCCATGATTTATCAGACGCTGGTTCCAATGACATTTTCAGGTTATTCACAACTCCCCGGGATGATGGACAAAGGGTAAAAGTCACATTCTGGGCTTTTTTTTTTTTTTTTTTCCTTCTCTGCCTCTTCTTTTTGCCACAGGAATGGCAGTTAGGGGCAGGAGTGCAAGGAAAGGGATGGCCTTTTACTTGACGTCCTGCTATTTCCAGGGGTCAGAGGTACTGAGGAAGAAGGTGAGAGGGCTAAGGTGGAATTATGTTTGGGGAAGTTCTCCTCTCTGGTATAGGGGTTGGGCAGGGAATATTTGCCCGGACAGACCCGGGAATATTTGCCCAGACACACGTGCTAGTGACATCCAAAGTTGATGCAAACTTTCGCCAAGGTGTTGAAGGAAGTGACATTAACCAGGAGCATTCGAGACGTCCTGTGCTGGGGATCACAGGGCAGTGTGATGTTGACTGATCTGTATTGTTAACAACTGACAGACGGGACCTTTCTCAGGCTGTTGACCCATTCCAGGGTTAAAGTGTTTACTCAGATGATCAAATGTACAACTGTTTGACATTGGATTGTTTCATTTACATAGAAATTAAAAGCACAGTGTGTGTTTAATGCCACATTTTCGGTATTTGGAATGGACACGCGCTTGTGTGTGGTGTGTGTGTGTGTGTGTGTGTGTGTGTGTGTGTGTGTGTGTGTGTGTGTGTGTGTGTGTGTGTGTGTGTGTGTGTGTGTGTGTGTGTGTGTGTGTGTGTGTGTGAGTGCGCGCGTGCGGGCGCGCGTACTTGCATGACTGGATGCACACTGTGGGTGCTTGTGTGTGTGTGTATGTGTGGGGGGGGGGGGGGGACTCCCTGCCTGCATGCCTGCGTGGTGTGTGTGTGTGTGTGTGTGTGTGTGTGTGTGTGTGTGTGTGTGTGTGTGAGTGCGCGTGCATTATTTCCATATGTAATTCATGCTATAAATCATTAACACACTGGATTGATCATAACTCTCACGGACAGGGTGCGAAAAGAACTGAAACAAGAGAAGCAGTTTCCCTGCTTAGCTTGCTTGTAATGAATAAATGCATAAAACAGGATGAAATACAACACTGATGACAAGTTCAGGAAGTGCATGTTAGCATCAACACGAGCAGCGGCAGATGATGTAGCAACACGAGCTTATTTTTTGATAGATACGTGGTGATTTTTATGATTTTGACCAGAACTCTACACTGCTCACCACCCTTCCTCTAAGCCTCTCTCTCTCTCTCTCTCCCTCTCTCTCTCTCCACTTTCCCAGTCCTGTCCGAGACCCAGCCCCAGTCCTATCCCATCCTCTCTCCTTTTGCCCTAAGTCTAAGCCCCGTTCTGTCTGCCAATTACGCACCTGCCACTCGCACGTCTGTGTAGTTGAAAAGTTCATACCCAAAGTCTGTCATACGCTTTGGTGAGAGGGGAATGGGAGGTGCAGAGAAGAGGGGAGAAAGGGTGAAGTGTAAGTAAAGTGAAAAAGCCGGAAGGCGCTAAAGAAATGACTGGTCGACGCATAATATGCTCAGGAAGGAGAACTTGCCATGTCGCCTGCTCTGAGTAGCCTTGACTGCAAGTTGCCCACATCTTCATATTGGATATCATTAGTGTGATGCAAGATGTGGACGTAATATACACGACACTTTGTCGTCTTGTCTAGTTTACTTCTATAGTTAGTAATTACACCAATTCTCAGCTCAAAATGTGGTCAGACTGGCAATAAACAGTCTGATCTTGGCAGAACTGATTGAAAGTTTTTTTCCAGTGTTAATTCATAATGTCATCTGACATCTATTTAATCATTGGATTGAAAAAAAAAATTCTCAAAACCTTCAACATTTCTGAACAAAAATGACAAGTATGTAATGTTGAAAATAACAGACACTTTGATGCATGGGATAATTGGAAAGGTCTGAACAATATCTGTCATTCTGCTTTGTCTGATTACACCAATGTTTATATTTTCATAGAAAATGTTGATGTTAAAGTTTACACTCTCTCTCTCTCTCTCTCTCTCTCTCTCTCTCTCTCTCTCACACACATGCACACACATACTACACACAAGCGCGCACGCACACACGCACGTACGCGCGCGCGTACACACACACACACACACACACACACACACACACACACACACACACACACACACACACACACACACAGTGATAGACTAGAGTAAATTAGATAAAAAAAAAAAACTTCCATTATCTGCAAAAATTAATGTGGCTATGATCTCTTATATTTGGCTCTCCCTTCTGTTCAGCTCGCTCCTCATACAGCTCATACACACTTACGTATCTGTACTCATAACTTCACGATACACATTCACCACATCATTCAAAATTCGCTTGCTTCGCTTGGCCAAGCTTCCAAATGAAACTGTGACGAAGGATACAATATCATTATGATAATATGACCATAAGATCTCAGAAAAAAACGCAAACATTGTTCAGTTTCTGCAAGCAACATATCTTTATGTATGTTGTCAACATTCCTGTCAAAAAACCAACTTGTTATTCAAAACCTTCCTTAGAGTTATTTGAATGTGATTGTGTATGTGTGTGTGTGTGTGTGTGTGTGTGTGTGTGTGTGTGTGTGTGTGTGTGTGTGTGTGTGTGTGTGTATGTGTGTGTGTGTGTGTGTGTGTGTGTGTGTGTGTGTGTGTGTGTGTGTGTGTGTGCGCGTGCGCGCGTGCGTGTTTGTAACAATAACAATAACAAAAATAACAATAACAATGACAATAATAACAATAACATTATTCAGTTTTTGCAGGCCTTTTGGCCCATATGAACAACAGAATATTTATCAAAATTAGTTAACAGATGAGTGGTGAACATTGCTATTTCTTAAGTGTAGACATTTAGTAAGATATAACCCAAGTTTGTAGATCAGGTTTCAATTGGTGGTCGTACAAAGTAGTCGAAGTTGCCAATTGTCGGAAATCTATAATAATACTAAGGAATAAACTTTCTGCGAAGGATTGAGTATTTCGGGCATGCAAACACAAAATGAAAAATGTCTTCAATATGCTGACCATCACTTTGCAGACAGAAAGGGTTGGACGTTGGCTTCCCAAAACGAGACACCCTGTTTAAAGGTAATTTGTTTGTTCGTAGCAAACAAACAACTCTACGAACTTCACTTGATTTCATTTTATCTATGTAACTTGCACTGCATATGTTTGGATGATGGTCTAAATACTAACGCTGACTTGTGATGGAATCGTGCCATTTCTGATTATGAATATCATGTAATCGCATCTTAAATATATTCAGGAATGACAAATCATATAACATTGTTTTGGATACCTATGGTGAGACATGCCAATCAGTTTGATCCAATGTATCATTAATTAATCGAATGAAAGCATCAATGTAAATCGTAAATCTACCACATTCACATTCCCCAGAGCTATATCATTCTTTATATCCCTACCAACCTCTAGGATCATTTTGCAGATCTTGACCTGAACGTTTTCAACATCATCATACTGCTGATAGCCCCAGACTTCAGATCCATACAAGAGAAGGGGTTTAACTTTTGCATAAAAAATATTAAAAACTGTAGAGGCAGGGGTACATTGTAGACTAAAGTATAGTCGTTTAATCCCTGCAACAGCTCTCAGTGCTTTTCCTGATAAATTTTCAACACATTTTGACCAGTTTAAGAGTTGAACCAAAAATAACTCCTAAGTAATTATAACTAGATTCTACAATTATCTCTTTTCCTGCATAGTATCTTTTCTCACAATGTTTTACAAAACCACATTTTTTTGATACTATCACTTTAGTTTTGTCCATATTGTCCATGAGACCCCATTTTTCATAACAATATTCTAAATAATTTTATCTTCTTCTGTAAATCTTCCACTGAATCTGAGACAAGATCAAATACCGTCTGCATACATTAGTAAGAATATATCAAATGGATGAGCAAACACATCTATTTCACTAGTACCAAAATTATTAAGTTTTTGTTCCAGTTCTGAAAGAAAAATTGAAAATAACATGGGACTCAAAATGCATCCTTGTCTAACACCTGAAATACTGTCAAAATACTCTGTTATATTTGTTCCAATTTTCACATATTTGTTCCAATTTTTCAGCTGCTTTTACACTTTTGTACATGCTTTGCAATGATAAGAATGGTTTACCATGGATACTTCTTTGCAACCGTAAATGCAACAACTTCATTCTGTCAGCACCGTCAAACGCTTTTGAAAAGTCAACTAAAAGAGTATATAGAACGGCCACCTTTCCTTGTGATATATTTTCGTATGATAGATTGCAGAGAAAACAAATGTTATCATTGTACTATAACCTTTACGAAAACCTGCCTGGGCTTCCGGGATCAAATCTGCTTGATTGCAGAATTTTGTTAATCTCTCATTTAATATTGTACTATATAATTTACCGACAATGTTTAACAGTGAAATGCCCCTGTAATTCTCAACTTGTTCAGTGCTACCTTTCTTGTGCAGTGGAAAGATTACCGCCTAGACCGACATTCGAGGTAAATCCCAGTTGTAAAAACTTTGTTAAACAGAGGCAACAAAAATTTGCCATGGATATCAGTAGCATGTCGAAAAAGACTTAAGATAGACCATCCGGAGCTGGGTGCTTTGCCACTTTTGATATTATTCAGGGCATTTAAAACTTCGCTTTCACTTATCTCCTCATTTAATCAAGAATCACTGCAATTCTCACAACTGTTTGGATATGTGTGGTTACTATGTGTTGAACGGCCTCGTTAAATAAGATTTTTCAGTTTTTGCCAGAATGCATTTGAATCTTTATTGCTACAAGAAACATTAAACTCATTCAAAAGATTTTCATTATATTCAGTCTGTTTCCTTTGCATAAATCCTTGAAACTTTTCGTGAGAGTAAGATAATTTTCCAAAATCGTTGTTGTGAGTTTGTATATCTAAAAGTATTCAGTACGCTATATTTTGTTTGCTTACTAAATTCACATTCAGCATCCCACCATGATGGCCGCAATGGAGAATCTGAGTTTTTTTTTTTTCAATTTAATTTTCTCTGCAGCACTTTGAAGAAAAGGGACAAAAATCTGACATGCTACATCAATATTTTGATCCAATGCTAGTATGAATTCTTCAAATTCAGACCCTACCCTGTCATGTAATAGAGAATAAAAGCTGTCTCTTATTTTTTTTCTTTCCAAACATATTTGGGCATTTCATCTGAGACAATACTTTCTTCTTCACTAATCTCTTCAACATATTTTAAAGGGATGGAGAAAGCAACTGGAAAATGGTCGGATTCAGATCTGTTCGCAACATACATATCTGTGATCAGTTCAAGTAAGGAAAATGAGCAAATAGGATAATCCACAATAGTTTTTACCTCTGTTTGCTATACATGTGATCTCACCTTCTTTTTCACTGTTTGATCTATATTTACAATGATCAGTTCAAATTCTCTGCATAATTCTATCAATTTCTACCAAAATTATTTACTGCTGTATCTTTAGACTTGCGACTGGTTAGAAACTGATCATTTATCAATTCATTAAAGTCATCAAACATTTGAATATGCCGCTTACTTTTATCAATATCCACATCTGAAAGGCCAGAAGTGCGAGCATTAAAATCTCACATAACAGCCATTAATCAGGATAAGTAGTCATTATTTGTGTCATGTAGCTCTCAAGAATGTCAAAACCTTCAATATTGTCATCATTGTATAAAACCGAGCGTTCAGGTGCAATATAAACAAAACATATCAATGGACAAGTGCAAGAGAAACTGACTTACTTTCAGAATAGCACAGTCCTCGGCCGTTTCCAGTAACCTTTCCACATGACACGAAATATTCTTTTGAATACAAACAACTATACCTCCTTTCATTCGTTTCTTGTCTGGGCAGATAAAAACTGTATAGTTAGAGAAAGCAAGTTCAATGTCACATTTTTTTACAAGACCACATTTCACAGAGTTCAAAAATTTTGAATTTAGTACAAAAAGATTTGAAAGATGGACATCTTAGTTTTCCAAAAGGACCCTGAATGTTCCAGGACATTATCTGAAACTCAGAGAATATATGCGGAGAATGCGGATGTGTTGAATGAACAACAGGATCCTCAAAACTTGTCGCTGACAAGGCAAAAGAAGATGGGGGTCGTTCGGAACTCTTTCTTGCCTGGGAAGTAGGCCGGCCTGATCTTCATCTTCGTGGTCGTTCTTTTTCAGTCCCTGAGTGGCCCCGTCGTAGTCAAACGTCTTGCCGTCAATCATGAGTGAGTCAAACTTCAAGAATGCCTGTTTTCTTTTCCGACTTTGACTTTTTCAGAAAGGGCAAGAGCAGACGGCGGGTATCTCACACTCTTTGAAAATGTTCACCGATGAAGATCGATGTTCCCGTCTGACTTTCTTTCAAGTTCTTCTTTCCTGTCAGAACTCGTTGCTTGTCCTTAAAGTTTGAAAAACATGCGATGTGGGTGAATCAGGGCCACTTCTCAACCCGGCGAATACGTCAAATCCCATGTTCCCTTCAATTTTCAACTGGTTATAAATCATATCTTTCACAAATTTCTCACAATCGTCCCATGATTCATTGTGAGCCGTGCGTTTCAAAATCAAATTGTTTCTTTTGGATCTGCCTTCCAAGTCGTCCAGTTTCTTCTCTGTCTCCTCCAGCCTGTCCAGTAGTTCCTGATTCTGTCGTTTCAACACTTCATTTTCTTTCTTGACAGCACTGACTGTCTCTTACACCTGACCGACTTCTTCCCGTATCCCAGCGACGGAGTCACTGAGGGAGTCCAGTCGTTCGTTCACGGAGTCGAGTCCATCTGCCAGATCTTGTTTCATGCCGGTAAGGAGTTCCATCAACGAAGTCAAAGTAGGCTCCGTTTGCGGGGAGTCTTTCTCGCCGGTCTTCTTCCCTGTTGTTCTATCCTTTGATTCGCGACGGACGGGAGATGTCCAGATTGGTTTGTTTGACAGTTTTGTTCTTACTTCCACGGCCAGGATTCATTTCCACATCGCCGGCCTGATACAGGAGAGTGGCGACAAGTGTCATTAACGCCAGCGACAGCCGCATGCTGCGAAGTTCAACTGTCTGTCTTCACTCTCTCTCACTCGCTTGGCACGCTTGTACATGAATTTTGATAAATCCATAGAAAATGTCCACAGATCGCTCTGAAATTCAAAGGAGATGATGGCATACTCTTCACAAAGATGTGTACAAAAACTCTTGAAATCTTGAGGTGTTCATGGCTAATTAGCAATTAATTGCAATTTCAAACAGAGCAGAAACAAAAACACACGTCCACCAGCTGTGATGAACGAAGTTCACCCCATGTGTGTGTGTGTATGTGTGTGTGTGTGTGTGTGTGTGTGTGTGTGTGTGTGTGTGTGTGTGTGTGTGTGTGTGTGTGTGCGTGCGTGCGCGCGTGTGTGTGTGTGTGTGTGTGTGTGTGTGTGTGTGTGTGTGTGTGTGTGTGTGTGTGTGTGTGTGTGTGTGTGTGTGTGTGTGTGTGTTCATGCCTGGATGTGCACGTGTGTGGCCTTTGCAGAAACAAACATCAGTCACTCTCTTGCCAAGGTAGTCATTCCCAATCGAGATTGAGAGTATTACAGAATTGAAGCCCCTTTATTGCCTTTGTTCTCTGTCGAAATCTCACTCTATCTGTGCCAGTCATAACGCGTTGTATCTCTTTAAACAGTTTATCCAGTAAGGTACGTAGCTGGCGTGACTTCCCCCACCCTCTAACCACCAGACTTAGTGAGCACTCACACTAAAAATGACTGAATCATACAACGGTGACACGTTGTCACCAACCATCTTGAGCACAACCTTCCAGTGAGCATAATGTGCAGTTATCCAACAGATCAAAGCCGTGAAATTCATGGACCGATTGGTTATAGATGTTCAATGTTCAGCATGTCACACTCCCATTCATTTTCTTACAGAGAACACTTTTCTTAATCTTCGATGTAAGAACAAATCTTCTTAAAGGGCTAGAGATCAGAACCGAAATCTTTTTCTACTGCTTATGTAATTTTCAAAACACCATAAACAGAAGTGATTTCTCGGAGGCGATTATACCTCAAGGAATATTCATACTGCTTTGCAGTTCAGAACGCCATTGATTTTTTTCATCCTGTCCCTGTCCAGGCATGGCATGGTTTACTGTACTCAGAGAATGAAATTCTGATCACTACACCACCAAACGAATGTGCCGAACAATCGTCAATATAGAAGCAGCAGGCTTTTGACCCACATGCACTCTACAAGCAAGAACAGCAAAAGAGCTTCACAATCCAAGAAAAAGCAATTACTTAGCCATATTGAAAAGGTCCTTGTTTAGCAGACAGGTAGGCAGAATGACTGGACCTATCTTTTCAGGGGCGCTGTGACAATTCGGAATGGTGAATTAAGAGAGAGTTGTCTACTGTTGGGTGTTGTGACAGTTTGTACTGAAAACAGAAATGGGAATTACCTTTTCTTTTTTCTGTAGCACTGTGGGCTGCGGGATGAAGAGAGAGCTATTATTCCATAGGGAATGTGACAGTTTGGACAGAAGAGGAGGGAGAAGAAGTACAGAAGGACTGATGCGTTCTTCTCAAAGCGAAACAGATTACATTTGAAATTAATCAATTCGCAGGTGATTCGTCAAGGACTCAGTTGCCCCTAACTACATTGATTATTAATTTTCTCTTTTCTGCAACACATTTCTCCGATAATGTTTCCTGACCTACTCGCCTATGTCACACTCAGATGTTTTGTTTGTTTCGTTTTTTAGGAAGCCCATGGATTGTGATCCACCCCTACTACCCCCCCCCCCCCCCCCCCCCCCCCGAAATTGAAAGACAAAGAAACAAGACAAATGGGTAGCACAGGGCAACCGAAGCCTCTTCTGGAAGTTATCAGACTCGAAAGTACACTCAGCATTCACATGGGTCTTTTCTGCCATGACTCAGCAGACCTTGCTTAGAATCATAGACACTCCATCTCTGCCTGGGATTGTGGACAGAGGTAATGCAACACGGTGTTTTTCTTCTCCATTTCGCACCAGGCATTGCAGTTAATGACAGAAATACGAGTAAAGGCATAAAGTATTCTTGGTGTACTATAACGGGAATGGGGATGGGGGGGTTGTGGCTGAGGCAGAGATGGAGGAGGGCAGGCGTAGAGGGGGGCTATGTTTTAATTATATTTCAAGGATTTCCTGTTCGTGCTGGTATCGACGAAACGGAATGGGAGAATGGTAGGTATATTTGCCCAGGGCAAATCCATGAATCTTTATAATGCCAGTGACTTCTGAAGCCAATGCAAACACTTGCCAAGTGTGTGTGTGTGTGTGTGTGTGTGTGTGTGTGTGTGTGTGTGTGTGTGTGTGTGTGTGTGTGTGTGTGTTTGCGCGCGCGCACGCGTGCGTGTGTGTGTGTCTGTATGTGTGTGTGTGTGTGTGTGTGTGTGTGTGTGTGTGTGTGTGTGTGTGTGTGTGTGTGTGTGTGTGTGTGTGTGTGTGTGTGTGTGCACGCTTTCCAGCATGTGTGTGTTTGTGTGTGTATGTGTGTGTGTGTGTGTGTGTGTGTGTGTGTGTGTGTGTGCGTGTGTGCGTGTGTGTGTGTGTGTGTGTGTGTGTGTGTGTGTGTGTGTGTGTGTGTGTGTGTGTGTGTGTGTGTGTGTGTGTGTGTGGTGCGCATTCATGAACCTATGGAATTTCGCTCATTAGAACAACTCGCTCAGTCATTGAGAGATAAAGAGAAAGGAGGCGGGGAAGGGGAAGCGAGCATGCAGGAACGCTTACTTCATGACACTGATACTAAAAAGTCACTAACTGAACGTTCCTCATGTCTGCTGTCACAAATGGTAGGAGAAAAGGACATTAGAACGCGGCACGTTGAGCCAGCAGCGGCCACAACAGAAAGCGGCAGAGCATCATCCCTCCATTGCGGTATTTGCACTGGCAGCATTTCTCTCCCTGCCTGGTTCCAGATAACGGCTTTGGCAGCTGGACATGGCCTATCTCGCTGCAACAGACATCCTGCCAGCAGGGAAGCGTTGTTGTTGTAGCTGTTCTCACTGCCTCTTTTGATAGCAAAGTGGGAGGTGTGGTGTGGAAACTGAAACCTTGTTTTCGCGTCTAACCTAACTCCTCAGTGACCTTGTCAGGTACGAGGTGTCGCTTACGGGAACTACATGTCACTGAAGTATTAAAAACCTTTAACTGCACAAATCTGATGTCAAATTAGAATGAGATTAGAATGAGTTTAGAACTGAGTGCCACGTGTTTTCCTACATGAAAATAGCTTCCAACGAGACAAAGCAAAGTAAAATACATAGAAATCTGTAGAAGAATAATATTAATTAGACTCACTTGCATTCGCGGGTTTCGATTCCTATGCGTTAGTGGCACCACACAGGCACTTTATGTGAAGTTGTAGTCCATTACTGTTGTCTACTTTTTTTTACCATCTTCATTTTGTTGTTGTTTTTCGTTTTCTTGCTCTTCTTCTACTCCTCTTCTTTCTCCTTCATGTTTTATCATCATCATCATCATCATCATCATCATCATCATCATCATCTATTCTAGTTCTTCTTCTTCTTCTTCTGTCTGTCTGCCTGTTTGCATGTCTGTCTGTCTGTCTGTCTGTCTGCCTGTCTGCCTGTCTGTGTGTGTCTGTCTGTCTGTCTGTCTGTCTGTCTGTCTTTCTCTCTTTTTTTCTTTCTTTCTTTTTCTTTCTTTCTTTCTTTCTTTCTTTTCTTTCTTTCTTTTTCTTTCTTTCTTCTTTTTTTCTTTCTTTCTTCTGCTTCCTCCTCCTCCTCCACCTCCTCCTCCTCCTTCTCTTCCTCCTTCTCCTCTTCGTAATTCTTTTTCCTTCTCTCTTCTCCTCCTCCTCCTCCTCTCCTCTTCTTTCTTCTTCTTCTTCTTCTTCTTCTTCTTCTTCTTCTTTCTCTTCTTCTTCTTCTCCTCCTCCTCCTCCTGCTCCGCCACCTCTTTCTACTCCCCCCCCTTCTTCTTCTTCTTTTTCTTCTCGTCGTCGTCATCATCATCATCATCATCATCATCATCATCATCATCTTTCTTCTTCTTCTTCTTCTTCTTTCTTCTTCTTCTTCTTCTTCTTCTTGTCGTTGTTTGTTGTTGTTGTTGTTGTTCCTTTTTTCTTCTTCCAGTTCTTCTTCTTCTTCTTAACCACCGCCACGACGACGATCACCACCACCACCACCACAATTATCGTTGTTGTCTTAGATAGATAGATAGATAGATAGATAGATAGATAGATAGATAGATAGATAGATAGATAGATAGATAGATAGATAGATAGATTGGAGGGCCATTCAGTATATAAGGCGAATTGTCCTATATAAGGACCACTAATACACAGGTAGAAGCTTACCTTTTAAAATTTTTTTTACGTACTCTTCCAGCACTGCCACACATTTTTTTGCCATTGGTGTGTGAATTTGTGTATACCTTCTGCGTAGAAATCTTTAGACTGACTTTTAAGCCGATCCCTCACAGTCGTTTCCCTCTTTTCGTTACAGGTGAACTTTGGTCCTCTTGTGAATTCTTCTAGAGGCCCAGACAGGTGGGGATCAGAAGGGGCAAGGTCTGGGCTGTAAGAGGGATGGGGAAGCAGTTCCCAACCCAACCGATTGATGGTCTCCACTGTTTTGGCTGCTGAGTGAGGTCTCGCATTGTCTTGATGCATGATGACTCTGGCTGACTGAAGACCCCTGCATTTGTTCTTCACATTCTTCTTCACCTGTCTCAGAAGCTCACTGTAGTTGGCACTGTTAACAGTAGTTCCTTTTTTAAGATATGAAATGGTGATATACCCTTGCATATTAAAAAAAAACACACACACAAAAAACAGTAAGCATAACTTTGACAATTCACCTTGTACATTGAATGGCCATCGTACATAGATGAATAGGTAGGTAGATACAAAAATAAGTAATAGAAAGATAGAAAGATCCATCCAAACATCCATCCATCATCCATCCATCCATCCATCCATCCATCCATCCATCCATCCATCCATCCATCCTTCCTTCCTTCCATCCATCCATCCATCCATCCATCCATCCATCCATACACACATGCAAACACTACATATCTTGGAGCGCGCATGCTCTCGGCTAATCCTCGGCCTGTACTGGCTGACGCTACCATACCCAATCCTCTCTTCAAAACGTTGCTCATTGCACTTTCGTCAGCGGGAAAGAAGAGACAGACGAATATTGACAGATAAAAAAAACAGACATACTTGTAAAAAGACTGACTGACAGATAAACGAAAACAGAGACAGGGTGGTGACGGAGACGAACATTCAGACATACAGCCAGAAATAGAGGAAGTCATAAAAAATGAATGATCTTTTTTTGTGAGTTTTTAACCATGTAACACATACACCAGAACGGAATACATGGTGGCGGTGAGTGGCGATGAACGTGTGAAAAAATGGGAGGGAATGGAAAGGGGTGGGGGTGGGTTTCCAAAAATGCCGATTATTTTAATGAGTAAAACTATTTTCAGTAAAAAGAAAACAAATAAAAAGCTACAAAATAAAGTAGTTTTTCTTTACGTTGCAGCATATTCAGATTGGACACTGTCTTCTTGTTGTTTTTCTTGTTCTTGTTCTGGTTCTGGTTCTTCTTTCTTTTTTTTCTTCTTCTGGTTCATCGTCGTCGTCGTCACTGTGGTCGTTGTGGTTTTTTTCTTTTTTTCACTGCTTCCTCATTCTTCTTCTTCGTCTTCTTTTCTTCTCCTTCTTGACCTCCCCCTCCCACCTCGTCTCTCCGCCTTCTTCTTGTTCTTATGTGGAGCTATGGTCCTTCTGCTTGGGAAACAGGCCTAATAAAGTCAAAGGGGGAAACAAATCGTTCTGTCCCCCACCTAAGAGTTGCAGACGCCATGATCACGGACAACAAAGCCATTACCAATCTTCAGTACTCCATCACCGAAAATAACTTTTCATAGCCAGCAGAAAATCTGTTGTTTCTTTTTTTCTCAATAATAAACACTATCTGAAGTGGTACTGTCTTCATCTGTCCGTGGGCAGGGGTGGTTAGGTCTGTGGGGCGTGCTCGACATCTGGAGGGTGGTGTTTTTTCGCTGGTGGGCTCTGCAGTCATGAAATACGGACTGGTACACCCATGGGGATGCTACTTTAAGGCTGTTATGACTGCATCCTGTAGTCTGATTTACCTCTGTTCAGGAGCAGTTATGTCTCTTGATATCTTAATGGAGTGTCCTGCGCGTGCCTGTACCCATCGTCAACACAGCGCAGGCCTCCAAGGGTGGTACAGGACTGCTCAAAAGGCAGGTGGAGACAGTGCTTCTGTGGTTCCTCCCCAGCACCTTCGGGTGTCTCTTTTTCTTCTTAATAATAAACAAATTAAAGACAAAAATCTCCGCAACTTTACCAACTTTACAACACCGAAGACTAAAATCCACATTTTTTTCCCAATATAAATCAGCTCTTCAAACCTGTAACGAATTCGTTCTTGGCTTCAATGAAATTCGGTGTCAACTTTCCAAACGTTTTCTAGACGGCTGCATCACTTTAAAGCTTTACATTCGTACATGGACTACAGCGCTCTTTTGCCCGTCCCGGCGGAAATGTGTAATTGTTCTAATTCCAAAACCAGGAAAAAATTAAACAAATCTCAATAATTGTCATCTAACAACTCTGACTAGTTGCCACTGCAAATTGATAAACCAATAGATAAAATTTCGACATACAAGAAAGCTGGAAATGGATGGTCTTATAGTCACAGAACAGTGCGCATTCTGCAAGTACAGTTTCACTTTGGACTATCAAGTTCGCCTGAAACTACTCTCTACAGCGCTTTTACCAACACAGAACTTGTTTTTGTTACTTTCCTTCCCGGAAAAAAAGCTTATTACGTCACCTGGAAATCTGGTATTATTGTGGGTCTTGATACTCTGGGTTTCCGAGGCATTCTCCCTGTTTAGATAAAAAAAAAAATTATCCTGGCAATGGACAGTTTCTAATTCACATAGGCACCACGCTATCTGACATCCAGGAGCAGTGGTTGGGTGTTCGTTTGGGAATCATCTTGTCCTGCTGTCTTCAATACTAAAAATAACGACGCAGTAAAGCAGTAAACCAGGATTCTGAGTGTTCCCTTATCGTTAATGGCTTTGCACTCTACGCATTCTAGCCGCTTAAGTAGGCGTATAACGCTGACTCCATCTTTGCGTTGATTAAGATCTGACACTGAGCGAGAAATGGTTTTGCCTTCCTAATGTACTGAAACCTAGTGTACCCACTTTTACAGTTAGAATACAGTAGTTGACCCCGAAATCTGTCGGGGGAAGTGTAAAAGAAGTCAACTCTCTGAAAAAACTATTTTTCATCATAAGGCAACTTTAAAAGTCACATCCAGTACTTAGAAAAATCATGTTAGAAATTATTGAACGGTCATCCGGTTGTAGTGCACACGGATTGGGATACTGATAGGAAAACTCTTCTCCTTGTCAATCAGGCTTTCATCAGCTTCACATTAAACTATCGCTGTGCCCTTTTACGGTTCTGCAAGACCTTCTTGCCTCAAAACTCTCCACCCAGACTCCGTCAGCGGATTCCAATAAATCTGGTGTTGCAGACTACTCCGGTTCACGGTTTATTTGCAGTGGCAGGGGATCCATCCCACTCCAGCCGTAAACTAAAAAAACTGACTTTAAATTTTTTTTTCAGTGTGTTCTCTGAAGCTAAGAACACTGCTTATAACTTTTTTTTTCACCCCGAATAAAAAAGAAACGTTCTAGTTTTGTTTCCGCCCTGTTACGTATGCATTCCTTCTAATTTGCAAAACGTTGAAATTGAGTTTGGGGGCGGTATGTAATCTTTCCAAGTAACCAGAAAATCTACCATGGCCTTTTTAAAACCAGAAGTTACATTGATCTCGTATCTTTCCCTACAAGACCTTTTTAAGCTACATTTGCTCACAATACAATGATTGTAAGGACTATTTCGAGGACTGACTGCCAGAACCCAGTATCTGATATATATATATATATATATATATATATATATATATATATATATATATATATATATATATATATATATATATATACTGGATTCTGACAGTCAACCCTCGAATTTTGACAATTCCAAATCTGAAGAAGGAGCTGCAATTAATTCCCACTACTTGACTGCTCTTGCTCAAGAATATTCTACGAATTTTATCTAAAGTCACATCAATGGCACAGATGGTCTATCATGTCTCGACTTGAGAATTTTCTCATCCAGTTTGACTTTTTACAACATTTCTCAACCACGCTTAACTGAACCTCTTTCGACACTGATGTGCATTCAGTTACAAAATCATTCTCGCTAGCATTCTCAGCCATGTTTACATTCAAACCATTTTCTCTCTCTCTCTCTCTCTCTCTCTCTCTCTCTCTCTCTCTCTCTCTCCTCTCTCTCTCTCTCTCTCTCTCTCTCTCTCTCTCTGCGCGTGTGTGCGTGCGTGCGTGAGTGTGTGAGTGTACGCGCATCTTCCTATCCACATGCGCTTTCACTCATGTGTACTCTTTTTCTCCCCTCCACTTGACCTAAAGAACATACCCACTTCTTCTAAAAACTCATCCCTGCCAATTTCGCGGGGGAGAGAGACAGACAGACAGACAGTAACAGAGATAGAGACAGAGACAGTGACAGAGACAAAGAAAAAGACAAAGACACAGAAAAGACAAAAAGATAGACGGAGAGAGACGTACAGAGACAAACATAGACACAGACAGACAGACAGACGGACGGACACACTGACAGACAGACTGACAGACAGAGACAGAGAGATGGATAGACTTGAAGACAGAACTTGAGGTGATCTGACAGGACTTACAATGTTTCCAGTCTCCTCCCAGTGTTCTTTTCTCTTGTCATACTGATTATTATTATTAGTGTTCTTTTTCTGGTGATGCTAGTGTCATCAGTGTTCTTTTCTCCAATTATGCTAATGTTAACAATATTTTTCCTCTGGTGATGGTGGTGTTATCATATCCTTTGTTTAGTGATGCTAGTGTTTGTTAATGTTCTTCCTCTGGCGATGCCAGTTATTGGTGTTCTTTCCTCCAGTGATGCTAGTGTTACTATTGCTCCTTTCTCCGGTGATGGTAGTCTCATCGATGTTCAGTTCTTTGGCGAGCTACTTTTACATATGCTTTTCTATGGTGATGTTGCTTCTATCGGTCACGTTTCTTTGGTGATGCTAATCACATCAGAATTCTCTTCTCTGATGATATTAGAGTTAATAATGTTCTTTTCTCTTATGATGCTAGTTTCGTGAATATTTTTTTCTCTGGATATGTTGGTGGTATTAGTGTTCTTTTCTCTGTTGATGCTTATGTCATCAACGCTATCTTATGGGGGTGATGCTTATCTTGTCAGTGTTCCTCTCTCTGGGGATGCATGTGTAATTGATCTTCTTTCAATAGCACTGCTAAAGTCGATAGTGTTCTTGCCTCTGGTGATGCTAATGCTATTCGTTCTCTGTTCTTTGGTAATGTTAGAGTTATGATTTTTTTTTAAAAATCTTCTTTCTTTCATATTTTGACGTTGCTGGCGGTATCAGTGTTTTAGCTGTGCAAGCCTTCTTTGAGAGCAACGATTCTGCATATTTTGTCTTGTGAGAAGTGAGCTTTCTCGTCTTGGCTTGCTAAGCAAAGAATCTTCTTGTCCCATCTAACATAGCAGTGAATTTTCTTATCACAGTGTACAAAGCATAGACCCTCCTTGTCCAACGACCACCACCACCACAACATTAATAACATCAACAAAAAGTACATCGACAACAACAGTAACAACATCAACAACAATGACATCAACAAAACAACAGGAACAACAGCCAAAGCTTTTCGTTTCGTCTTACAGAGTAGCGATTGATTTTGTCTCGCAATTTCAAAATAATTAGCCGTCTCGTCTTATGCTATAAAAAAGACAATTCTTCAATTCCTTAAAAAAAAAAAAAAAAAAAAAAAATCTTCAACACCAAACGAAGCTTTTGGTCTTGTCCTTCAAAACCAGCGAATTTTATTGTCTTGTCTTTCAGAACAATTGGCCATCTCGTATTGTTTTAAAAAGTATGGAAAAAGATTTCCGTATTCTTTTGCGCGTGCATTTTCGTTTAGTTCCTAGTCATTCATCTGTTGTATATGTTTTGAGTGACAGTTGAATTCGAAGTGCTATTATGCAACCTGAAAATATAAATGAATACTATATTTTTCGTCCAGGATGTGCGAATAAAATAACAATGTTAATATTATTGATTAGACCGCTGGCAACTTCAAGATTATTGCTTAATAACTAATAAATGTGATAAATCATTGAAAATGAAGTCTTTTGCTGTTAATAAGCAAATATTTATATAATTTCCATCCATCTGAACTCTTCAACAGCACGAGAAATTCAATGTGCCATGTAATATACTCAGAGGCATAAAAAAAACAAACTGCATAGAAATTTTGATTTAATTTGGCCAACGATTCCTTTGAACTGGGAATAGAAAAAGTGCGAAAAAGCAATCAAACACCGCAAAAGTGTTAAGGTCACATGAACTTGACCTTGACCCTGTGTTAACAGCAGAATGTCAGTATCTGGTGTGACCACCTCGAACATCGATCACAGCTGTGTACCTGCAGTACATCGAGCGCACCAGAGTGTTGGTCTGCCTCTGGGGACTTGCCACCACACCTGGCCCACAGCGACAGAAAGCTGAGCTGCTGTCTGGGGTCTGGGGTTGAGCTGGTTCAACTGCCTCTGAAGGGCATCCCAGAAATGCTCTATTGGGTTAAGGTCGGGAGAACTGGCTGGGTGAGGCAGCAGATTGATGTTGTTCTGCCTCAGGAAGTTGCGTAGCACGGGCAGTGTGCGGCTTTGCGTTGTCCTGCTGAAACAGGTTCTGTGGATGCCGCTGGAAATGCGGCAGGACGTGGGGCCTCAGAACTTGGTCGATGTAATGAACAGCAGTGACCCTGTTACCACGTCCTGAACCCACATTCTGGAAAATGACTGGCCCAATACGGCGATTCATGCCGATAGCTCCCAGATCATGGTGCTTTCACCACCCCATGGGTCCCTTTCGGTGATGTTGGCATCCGTGAAGCGTTCCCCCCGCTCTTCTCCAGATCCGGATGGGGCCATCGCCTGGGTCGACGCAGAACCGGCTTTCGTCACTGAAGAGGACTCGGCCCCAGTCCCGATGGCGCCAATGCACGTGGATCTGTGCCCACTGCAGACGGTTCTGGCGATGCTGGAGTGTCAGGATAGGTCGCCGGGCTGGACGCCTGCATTGGAGACCAACTGTGTTCAGTCGGCGACGCACGGTCCTGCTGCTGATTGGCCTGCCATGGTTGCCGACGGTGTTCCTGGCTGTGTTGGCAGCGGTTGGTAAGGCTCCCGTCGATGCTGTCGCAGAAGATGGCGGTCTTGGGCTGCTGTGGTGACCCTCAGTCTGCCGCTTCTCGGTCTGTCATCAGTGGCGTTTCTTGCTTGAAAGCGTCCAGAAGGCGCTAGATGGTGGAAATGTGGACTCCGAATGCGATAGCGACCTGCCTCATTGGAACCCCTAATCTGACCTCAGCTGTGTCTCTAACCCTAGGAATAACATACTTCACCGTAACCCTTGAAAGAAAACGGCAAAACCTTGTTTAAAGAAAAAACAACCCTTCTCGTTAATGAGAAGTGTAAGATTGACCTTTTCTTTGTTTACGTTAACTCGAGAACTGTGTCATTTTCGTGCTGCAGAACTGATCTGCAGAGCCAGTCCAGCACTCAAAGACCGCCTCTCAATTGAAAACCATGAACATAATTCAAAGCTTGATGGAGTGGCACATTAAAAAAAAAAAAACCTTGTCTACTCGATTTTGCATCAAGCCTGCAATATCCGGCCTGTGGGCTTCTCGTTGGGTGTGTTTTTCCTTCACTCAGTATTTAAGTGTGTGTGTGTGTGTGTGTGTGTGTGTGTGTGTGTGTGTGTGTGTTGTGTGTGTGTGTGTGTGTGCATGCGTGCGCGCGTGCGTGCGTGTGTGTGTGTGTGTGTGTGTGTGTGTGTGTGTGTGTGTGTGTGTGTGTGTGTGTGTGTGGGGGGGGGGGGGGGGCGTCGTCCCGAACGTGCACGAGAATGTTAAAAGTTGAAGGTTCCTAGGCTATCTCTCACTCAGTAATGACATGCCACTCTCTCTCTGTGACAATCTAAACCCATTTTATTCGTGTCGGCACCGAATCTGATAAGTTACTGGCTTGATTACCCCCCCCCCCCCCCTCCCTCTCCGTTACCCCACTCCCGCTCCCCAAATTGATAAAGCATTCGCACTGTGATTGGCTGAATCAAACAATGACGTCATGTAGTTACTTTACATAGCAAACACGTCATGCCGTTAGACAACAGACAAGGGTTGTGAAAGTTACTGACAAATCACAAGAAAATGTACACTATTGGCGTTTCGCGTTCCGGTTCATTTTCTGACTGACTGAAATGTTAATCTTTGACGTAAATATTGGAAATGTTATCTAATATAAGCAAAAGGTCAATTCCAAATTTCGTTTCCAAATTTATTGACTGATGTTGATGTTTATGATAATAATGATAATGGTAATAACAATGATGATAATAACAATAATAATGGTATTAATAATCAAGAGTCTGCATACTGCCCATGCGGTACAGCCCCAATGACAGTGAAACACTTCCTACAGGACTGTCCAACACACCATAAGCTGAGAGCAGAGACCTGCCTGCTGACCAACCGATGAGGGAGAAACTCTACGGATCTCTGGAGGGCCTCCGCCGGGCAGCAGACTTCGTCAGTGCATCGGCGGTTCCTGTCTAAGCGAACGACGACGAAGAAGAAGCATTAATAACAGTAATGATAATGATAATGATGGTGATGATGATGATAATAATAATGATAATAATAATCATATAATCATGATAATGGTCATGCCGCTGCTGCTGCTGCTGCTGCTGAAAATAATCACACGCCTAATGAATTGAATGCCCCTGGTCTTTATCATAGACAAGTCCATACAGCAAAGAACGAGCCAGATGTATATTAGAACAACAGTCAATACACAAGTGCACTCCACGGTCATAAGCTTACTGCATGTCCACCATCCATCCCCACCCTCTGACATCCCTTCTCCTCCTACAACCACTTCTCAAATAAAAAAAATACTATGAGACAAATAAACACATAAATCCAAACACATATAACACTCGTCAAAACAGCACCAGCACATATTTGTATACACATGCTAGATTGGGAAAAAAAAAAGTTTTCATGTTTGGTCTAAAAGAGGGCAGAGAGTATGTGAGTTAATATAGGAGATTGCTCCAAACGAAAGAGCGGCCCTATAGGTAAAGAAACGCTGACCAAGACTTTTGATATGAACAGAGGGAATTCAGAAGATATGAGTATCAGAAACAGAACGGAGTTCACGTGCCGGGGTACACAACTGCAACAGATCAGTGAGACATTGAGAACAGGAGGATTCAAAGGAACTGTAGCAGAGAGATGTCCTTTTCTAAGGTATTCTTTGCTGAAAACAGGGAGCCAGCGAAGAAACCTCAATAATGGGAAATATGATCAAATATAGATGAGAGAAAGATGAGGCTGGCAGCTTCATTTGGTCCTACTAAAATTTCTTGATGAGACAACACGGGGAAACAGACAAACGAGCATTACAATAATGCGAACGAGAGAGTACAAATGTGCAGACAAGACTTTTGTGGTGTCTTCGGAAAAGAAGATGATGGGTGAAAGATAAATAACAGATTTAAAGGAAAAAGTTTTATCAAGTGTCACACCAAGGCTACGAGCGCACAGAAAGTGACTGATGAGTCACTGAGTCAATAAAAAGATATTGGGATGATGCAAACACTGTGGTGGAAATATCAAGAGCATTTCAGTTTCGTCTTCATTCAGTATTAAGCTTGTTGTTTGTCATCCAGCTTTTGAGGTCAGATACATGTGACGTGACGCTTGACAACACCATCCCATCAGTCCCACCCTTTCTTGCTTAGGATGGTGCGAAAGGCTGACTGACACGATCTATGACACAGGAAAAACTTGCGTCACGCGTAAATGCGTGCCGCCTTTCGTTCTCTACCTCCCTTCCCCTCTCTCAACCCTTCCTCCCCATGCTCTGCGATACTACGCAGCGTGGGGTGTGCGTTCTAACAATAGCCCGTCTCTCCCCCCCCACCCCCCCCCCTTCTCTACCCCACGACACAAAGGCATGTGCCGCGCGCACACCACCACCACCACCACCACTTCCCCCCCCCCCTCCCTTTCATCGCTACCATCCCCATCCTCGCAGACACCTATGCGGACGCATAAATTAACTGGGCTCAATGGGCCAGCTATACTGCCAGCTATACGGATGCATAAATTATCCCGTGCCGATTAGGTTCAAACAATTTCCGAGGCGATTGGTGACTAACTAAATCCCTCCCCCTCTCACCCCTGATGGGTGAATGACAGTTTGTCGAAATTTGATTCGGCAAGCAAGAGTTCATTCATATAGCAGACACACACAGGCGCATTTTCACTGACCCTCAGGACTGCCTGTAGACAAGAGCAGAGGAAGACAAAGGGACAGAGGCCTAGGAAACTCTTGGTAACTCCTTGATCTCAAGTCATTCCCTGTTCATTCCCAGGAAAAGTGAGTTGGAACTCTGTTTTACATTTTTGAATCTATGTATTGATTTTATGTATGCTGTGTGTGTTAGCATTGTAACTTTGTACAAATGCTTAGCAACATTTATCAAACTGATGATGAATGATTTTATGTAGTAGTTTGCTTGCCATCATATGGCAAAAGCTCTCTCTCCCCCAGTGGTTTGATTCTTTGTTAACAATCTGACCACTATTCTTTGTGTGCACCCTGACTTTTGTCAGTGTGCAACTCTGTCTGTTAAGATAATAATTCAATGATTAATTTTGATCAGGAAAACAGTATGCCTGTGCTAGGTAAAAAAAACTGCTACTCTGATTTATAATACTGGTGATTATTGGAATGATTTGTAGTGTGTGACTTTAAGTCTACACCACATGTGTACTGGACTAAGCATAGCCCAAGTCAGTGTGATTTAATTCATATGAAACATGGAAGAGTTTAACTAAAACTGTAACATTGTATTACTACTGTCTCCTACCCTTTTGTAAGCTTAACTTAGCCCTTTAAACAAAAGTGGAGGTTAATAGTTATAACAGAAACTCTACCATAGAGAAAAAAACTTTGCTGGCTGAGTCTCACACCTCCTCTGAAAGAAAGAGGAAAAGGGTAAATGTGTGCACTCTCAGACCAGCCACCAGATTCTCATCTACAGATCAAGTTCTCTTTATCGCAGAACTGGGATCCTGGTCACGCTACACATTGCGACTGAACCAGAAGCTGGGACTTCGCCAGAAACGGGGGGCGACACCAGACAAACAAATCTACACCAGTGGGGCAGTCACCAGCCACAGGAGGAGAGAACAACTGTCTTCTCCGAAGCAAAGCTAAGTTTGCTTACCACCTGGACTCAAACCCATCAGACCCTTACCCTCACTTTATGATGATGAAACAGTGAGAACCTGTCTATGGTATTAGCAAGCAGGGTGGATGGATGTATAATAACCATATACATTCAGTGTAACTTAGACAGAACCCCTGTATGCAACTTAAGCTTGCTGCACAGAGTGCCAGTGAGTAAAGTAGGAGTGAGGAAGGACCCCTCATTGTGGTAGTCCAATGAGAACTGAAACACAGCCTATGGAATTGTCACGCCATTTCTTATCTATGTGTAAGTAATAAAAGTTGATGTGTGAAAGTGCACTTTGATGACTAGTACGGAAAGTTGCTCCTTCCACCACTAGTAAGAGAGGGGGTGTAGGTGAAATGTAAGATAATTCTCATCGAGAAATTATTCTATTCTAAGTCCTTCCCCTAGAGGACCCACCTACCACTCGTATCCATCTCGTCACAATACACAGGACTGTATACTTTCAATCATTGTCAGATCAGAAGGAGATCCAAATCTTCAAAGCTGATTCTCATCACAGAAACTGTAATGGAAAAGGGAAGGCTTGATTTACGATAGCAGAGGCAGGATAAGTGATCAGAAATGAAAAGCACAGGTCTCAACAGTACGCCCTGGGACACAATGTACAGTAATGTGACATAATGCACAGTAATGAACTTGGACCATAAGTAGAACCATCGACAATGTGTCATAATGGGGTGATGATTACACCTCACAAAATGTCCGTACTGCTCCACTGTTCAGAGCAGCATGAAGTTTGTTGTACTAACCCTTACCATGCTGTGTATTGTGTACAGTACAAACGAAAAATAAAAGTTACTACACAGCCAAAGAAATGTGTCAATAAATTGACAATCTAAAAGCTGAACGCTTCGACTCTCATGGCTTCTAAAAATAGAAGGTGACCCACAAAACAACAACGAACAGTTAATAGCTTTAAATGGAAGCGCCTTTGTTCGGCGGATGGACAGGAAGAATAATTAGGGTTATTTTCGGCACTAACTGCTCGAACTGGGTTAAGGAGAGGGAATTACCTTTTGAGTAGCTTGACAGTGTGAACTGGGGGATGAATCTTCTCTAGAACACTGTGGCAGCTCAGATTGGGGGAAAGAAGCAAAAGAAAAGGATTAATTGCTGTTCTCTGAAATTAATTTACACACTATGAAATAAGCATTGAATGCCCATAGACATCTTCATGATATCATTCATACCAAATTTTTTTTTCTGATCATTATTTTTTTTTTTCTTTGCTTGTTTGTTTTGCTTGCTTGTTTTCCGCGCATTTATCAGATATCTATTTCGACCTATTTGTCTCTATACAACACTCGGGTATTTTTTGTTTTATTGTATTTGCTTTGTTTTGTTCTGTTTTGTTTCTTTATAAGGCCATAGGACTGCGGTTTCCTTCTGTGGAAATGTTAAGGCAAAGAAAAGACAAGATAAATAACTGCCCATGGCAGTAAGCGAATCATTTCTGGTACAGAAAAAAAAAACTTATCCCTCTTCTCCAAGTTGTCAGACTTCCAGACTGAGTCTGTATTCACCTAAGCCTCTCTGCCACGATTCATCAGACACTGGTTCCGGTCACACGTTTAGAGTATTCTCAACACTCCGGGAGACAGACAAAAAAAGTCAAATTTTAGGCTATTTTATGTTCTTTTCGTCTCCTTCCTCTTCTTTTTCCGGTCCAGAAATGCAAGGAAAGATATTACTTTTGCTTGAGGTGCTATTCTAGGGGTCGGAGGTATGAAGGGGGAAGGTGATGACGTTAAGGTGGGAATTATATTTGGTGGAAGTTCTTCTGTAGTCTGACAGTGACAGACGCGGGATAGGGGTTGGAGAGGGAACATTTGCTCGGACAAATCCATGAATATGTGCCAGCGACACCCAAAGCCAATACAAACTTTTGCCAAGGTGTTGAAGGAAGCTGAATTAACCAGGAGTATTCCAGCCATCCTGCGCTTGTGGCCACAGGGCAGTCTGACGTCGATAGATCAGCACAAAAAATTGGCACATCGAATGAGCCTCTCTCTGTCTGTCTGTCTGTCTGTCTGTCTGTCTGTCTGTCTCTCTCTCTCTCTCTCTCTCTCTCTCTCTCTCTCTCTCTCTCTCTCTCTCTCTCTCTCTCTCTCTCTCTGGTTCCAAAGGAAATGGTAGATACAGGATGGATCTTGGAAACAGTCACAGGGTGGTATTGTGTTACATTCAAGTTTCCCATGTTCACATTCCACAAAAAAAATGTTTACAATTAAGATCTAGTACTCGACATGTTCGTGCAGTCTGTTGGCTCATTCAAAATTAATGAAAGCGTTTACTCAGTACTCAAATGTACAGTTGTGTGACATTGGATTCTTTCATTCATATGGGAATGAAAAAAAAAAGTATGTATGTTTACTAATGACTACAATTTAAAGCCAGTGGAATAGGCCTGTACTTAGTGTGTGTGTGTGTGTGTTGTGTGTCAGTGTGTGTGTGAATGGTGTGTGTGTGTGTGTGTGTGTGTGTGTGTGTGTGTGTGTGTGTGTGTGTGTGTGTGTGTGTGTGTGTGTGTGTGTGTTGTGTGTGTGTGTGTGTGTGTGTGTGTGTGTGTGTGTGTGTGTGTGTGTGTGTGTGTGTGTGTGTGTGTGTGTGTGTGTGTGTGTGTGTGTGTGTGTGTGTGTGTGTGTGTGTGTGTGTGTGTGTGTGTGTGTGTGTGTGTACGTGCGTGCGTGCGTGCGTGTGTGCGCAAGCGCTTTGTGTCTTTGTGTATGTGATATTTGCAGATTCACGTCTCTGGTCTTTTGTCCAATACAGTCAGTTGAAACTGGAGTTTTCCAATACTTCCTTAACTCGAAAGATCCTCGCAGATTTTGGCAGTGAGATATGTACTTCTTATGATATAGCACTTTTGACAGAGTTTGGCCTCATTTTTCTTTATTCATTTTACTTTCTTCCTTGAAAGATGTCCCCCAAGACATTGCTTAGCAAACTTTATTCCAAGTCCGACGCGTGCGTGCGTGCGTGCGTGCGTGCGTGTGTGTGTGTGTGTGTGTGTGTGTGTGTGTGTGTGTGTGTGTGTGTGTGTGTGTGTTGTTGTTGTGTGTTGTTGTTGTTGTTGTCTTCAATTTAACGTCTTTCCCACATGAGTGATATTAGACGATTGTGTGTGTGTGTGTGTGTGTGTGTGTGTGTGTGTGTGTGTGTGTGTGTGTGTGTGTGTGTGTGTGTGTGTGCGCGCGCGCGCGCGCGCGCAGGCGTGCGTGTGTGTGTGTGTTTTTTGATGTGAAAACCATTCTGCAATACCACTAACACATCGGATTGGTCATAATTCAGGAAATTTCCTGTTTAACGTGCATGCGATGAATAAATGCAACAAAAGGATGAGAGGCACAGGGTGGGTGACAAACAAGAGGGCCATGTGGATACAATTTTCATTATGTGAGACGAGGAGCACAGGAAGTCTATACCCGCATCATCTATACCCGCATCAGCATTTAGCTGTGGAAGATGACACAAGAGCTTCTTACTCCTGAGAACATGAGGTTACCATTCATTTCATCAGCGTTTTCATCCCACCCTCAACTCCAATCTCCCTTCAACTACACCCCTCCTCTTACTTCACCTTCAAAGGCCCATTCCCCCCATCCTCATCCCTACCCTGCCTCTCCTATCCTCTCTCCTTGTGCCTTAAGTCTTAGTCCCGATCTGTATGCTAATTACAGAACTGCCACTTGCACGCCTGTGTAGGTGAAAAGTTCATCCCGAGTCTCTATCAGATGCTTCGGTGAGAGAGAAATGGGGGAGGTCCAGGGAGAGGGAGAAAAGGTGAAGTGGTGGTTGATAGCGTCAAAGGGCACTGAAGAAATGACTGCTCGACGCATATATTCAAAAACGAGAACTTGCTATGTTGTCAGCTAGTCATGAACGTATGTGGCCCATGTATTCAAGTTAGGCGTCGCCAGTATGACATGATATTCTGGCGTAGCATGAATGACACTTTATTGTC
>JADBJO010001180.1:142500-155000 GCA_016801955.1 Conus betulinus
CACACACACACACACGCGCGCGCGCGCGCGCGCGCGTGCGCGCGAGAAAGAGAGAGAGAGAGAGAGAGAGAAACAGACAGACAGACAGACAGACAGACAGAGAGAAAGAGAGAGAGAGAGAGAGAGGGACATACAGACATACAGACAGGCAGGGAGAGAGAGCAGGAGCGCGCTCTCTCTCTCTCTCTCTCTCTCTCTCTCTCTCTCTCTCTCTCTCTCTCTCTCTCGCTCGCTCGCTCGCTCGCTCGCTCGCTCGCTCGCTCTGTCTGCCTGTCTGTCTGCCAGCCTGACTGTCTGTCTGTCTAAATGTCTGTATGTCTGTCTCTGTCCATGTGTGTGTGTGTGTCTCCCAGTCTGTCTGTCTGTCTGTCTGCCTCTCTTTGCCTATCTGTCTGCCTGTCTGGCTCCGTATCTGTCAGTCCGTCTGTCTGTCTCTGTCTCTGTCTCTGTCTGTCTGCCCCCCCCCCTCTCTGTTTCTGTCTATCTCTGTCTGCCTGTCTGTCTGTCTGTCTCTCTGTCTATCTCTCTGTCCCCGTCTGTCTGTCTGTCTGTCACTCTCTCTCTCATTCTCTGTGCGTGAAGAAAACACATTAACAGGAAAATAGGATCAAGTATAAATGAACGAAAGATGCGGTGGGACATAATTTGGACCCGATGAAATTTTTTGAAGAGACAAAAAGGGACGCGAGACAGAAGAGTATTATATTAGATCAGAAAGCACAAACGCCCAAACAAAGCTTCTAGTGGCATTAAGTGGCAAGGAGGTGACCGATGGAAACTATACAACGGAGTTTAAGAAAACAAACCCAAGCAATGTTAACAACACTTTGCTGAAAGGAAACAGCTTTATTCGGTGTCACACCAAGTTACGAACAGAGAATAAAAAAAAGAGTGATTGATGGGTCAGGCAGGTCAACAGTGGGACGGTTCAACACTTTGGTGGATACATCAACGGCACTTCAGTATTCAGTTAAGTTTGCTGGATATATCAACGGCACTTCAGTATTCAGTTTAAGATTGCTGTCTTTCGTCCGGTTTTGAGAGGTCAGACACACAGGGCTGAGTACTTTCAATTATTATTGATTATAAGAAGTAGGTCCAAAAGCATAAAGCTGACTGTCATCAAAGAGACAGCAATAGAAAGGAGAAGGTATGATTACGACTGCAGTGACATAGTAAATGTACAACATGAAAAGTACAGGTCTCAACTCTAAGACCTAGGGCACTCCAGCACACTGTACAGTGATGGAGTTGGACTGGAAGAGGAACCATTAACAGTATGTCATAAATCGAAACGTTTTGGGGTGATCGTAACTCCTCACGGAATTGTCATACTGCTCCACCGTTCAGAGCGGCACTGAATATTTTCTACTCCTCTTGCCCTGGCCGAGTATCGTGTATGGTACTCAGTAAAAATAAAAGTTTGTTCACTACACCACCAAACAAATAAAACCCAAAATTGACAGTTTGTCCATACAACACTCGGATTGTTTCGATTTGCTTCTTTATGAAGCCATAGAACTGTGGGTTTCCTTCTGTAAAAATGCTAAGACAAAGACAGACAAAACAAATGACTAACACAGGCAGCCAGCACATCAACTCTGGCACAGGAAAACGGATCACTCTTCTACAAGTTGTCAGACTCTCAAACTCGCTCTGTATTCCCATGAGCCTTTCTGTCACGATTCAGCAGACACTGGCTCCAGTCACACTTTTAGGCTATATCCAACTCTCCAGGATGAGGGACAATGGTAGAAATCGCATTCTATGCCTTTCCTCTTCCTCTTTTTTGTGATCTTCTACCTCTTCTGTTTTGCTCCAGGAATGGCACTTAGAGGCAGAAATGCAGGGATAGGAATTACTGTTATCCGAGGGGTTATTCCTAGAAGTCGGGGGTATGGAGGGAAAGGTGTGGGGGCTAAGGTGTAATTTTGTTTGGGTGAGATCTTCTCCAGGCTAACATTGACGGTCGCGGGATGGGGCAGCGAATATTAGCCCGGACAAATCCATGAATACGTGCCAGCGACATCCAAAGCCAATATCAACTTTGCGTATGTGGCAGTTATATATATATATATATATATATATATATATATATATATATATTATAATATATATATGTACGGGGTGTGTGTGTGTGTGTGTGTGTGTTGTGTGTGTGTGTGTGTGTGTGTGTGTGTGCGTGTGTGTGTGTGCGTGCGCGCGCCGCGCGCGTGTATGTGTGTGTGTGTGTGTGTGTGTGTGTACATGTGTGACAACCATTCTGGAATATCATCAACACATTAGACTGTTACAAAAAGTCGTGTGGAAAGGGTATAAAATCAATTGATACAATAGAACCATTCCTCTGTTTTACTTGCATGTAGTGAATAAATGCAGCAAGAAAATGAAAAGCACATGGTTTATGCAAGACGTGATTACACACACACACACACACCAAACACACACAACACACAACACACACACACACACAACAGAGAGAGGACCAGAGAGAGGAGAGAGAGAGGAGAGAGAGTGAGAGAGAGAGAGCGGAGAGAGAGAGAGAGAGAGGAGAGAGAGGGACGCTACGTGTTTCGTCAGTATCAGGCCCATTCGCAGTAGGCAGATGACACAGCACTTACTCACTTCTGAGAATATGTGGTGACGTTTTATTTCATCAAGAGCTCTGAAGCACTTCCATCCCATCCATCATCATCTTGAGTTCACTCACACCTACCACACCCCTTCACTCACTCTACATCTCACCTGCCCACGCAGTTTTAGTCCTAACCACAGGTCCATCCCCATCCTTCTCCCTATCCTCCTCTCCTTGGCCCCTGGGTTCTAAGCGCGCCCCACCTCTGTCTGCCACTTAACCATTACGCATCTGCCACTTGCCCAACGCCTAACTGTAAGTGAAAAGTTACATGATCCCCAAACTCTAGCCTAGCATAGGCTGACGCTTTGGTTGAAAAAAGGCGAAGAGAGAATGGCAGGGAGAGGGGGAGAAAATGGCGACATGTGGTGGTGATAGCGTCAAAGAGCGCTGGTGAGATGGCTGGTCGATGCATATACTCCAAAATATTATTTGCCATGTCGTCTGCTGAGAGTGTCAATACTGTATATTGCGTAGGTCTTCAGATTGCGGGTATCGTCAGTGTTGATGAAATGGTTTGATGTAATATGCATGAAGCTTTATTGTTGTGTAGTCAAGTATAGTTCTATTTAGTAACTATCTCTATTTTTTTTATTTCAAGAAAATAACAGTTTTGTAACATTGAGAATATTACTTAAAATCCCAGACATTCTCATCCATGGGATGACTAGAAGGGTCTTAATGGTATCTGTCATTTTGCACAGTTTGATTACGCCAATGTTTGTATTTTCTGAGAAAATGTTGATGCCAAGGATTACTTCACACATACAAGCACACACACACGTGCACAAACACGCGCGCGCGCGCGCGAGCGCACGCACGCACGCACGCACGCACACACACACACACACACACACACACACACACACACACACACACACACACATCATATGAATCCATGGGGTATGATCAGAAAATAAAAACTTACATTGTCTGAAAAGAAACTCGAGTGCAACAGTTATTACAATTGCAAGAATGGATAGGACATCAGATATGTGAGAGAGAGAGTGTGTGTGTGTGTGTGTGTGTGTGTGTGTGTGTGTGTGTGTGTGTGTGTGTGTGTGTGTGTGTGTGTGTGTGTGTGTGGGTGTGTGAGTGTGTGTGCGCGCGCGCGCGCGCGTGCACGCCTGCATAAGCACTTGCAAGATCTGAGTGCATATTGTGGTGTGCTTGTCTGCATACCTGCATGAGAACTTGAGTTTGTATTTCTGTACTGAAACAAAAGAGACAATGTTGCTGTTTAGTTTGCATGAGATGAATAAATGCAGAAACAAGATGATAGCCACAGAACGGACTGGGAAGGAGAGTGGTATATGGATACAATTCAATTACCTCTGGATGACAAGCACAGGAAGTGTACACACACACACACACACACACACACCACACACACACACACACACACACACACACATATATATATATGTATGTATGTATATGTATGTATGTATCAAGAAGATATTTCTTTAGTGTTATAGGGCGCTATTACCCTACCCTACCCCACCCTTCTCTTCCCTCTCCCTCCACCTCCCCCTCTCCTCTTAATGCACTTCGCAAGGCATTTCCTTCTTCATCCCACCCCCACCCCTCTGACCCATCCATCCCCACCCCTACTGGGCCTCTCCTATCCTCTCTCCTTTTGCCCCAAGTCTTTGGCCCTGCTGTCTGCCAATTACACGACTGCCACTTGCACGCCCCGTGTTGGTGAAAGGTTCATCCCCAGTCTCTAGGGGACTTGTTCCTGAGAGGAGAAGGGGAGCTGGGGGAAGAGAGGAGTATGGGGCACGAAATAGGGTGATAGCGCTGTAAGGCACTGGGAAAATGACTGATCGATACGTACACTCAGAAATGAGAATTTGCTTTGGCTGATTGCAGGTCACCTACACATACAAATTATTCATCATGAGTTAGACATATATAATGTTTCTTTGTCATCCATGACGCTTTACTGTGCATACGTAGTTCAGTTTAGTTATGTATTTAGCAATTGGCATTTACCTGTATTGCCACTTCTGTTAGCTTGCAATGGTCTTTCACTTGCATATTGGTTTAAATTGTTGCATATGATGACATCTAAAATGTCGTATATCATCGAATTAAAGCAGTAATTGTGAGTGATCAAATTGTCTGAGTTTATGTCTTTTTGTGTTTGTCATTGTTGTTGATGCTGTTGTGTTGTTGTCATCGTCGTCGCTGTCGTCGTCGTCATTGTTTTTCTTTTTTCCTGTTGTTATTGTTGCTCTTGCTCATCTTCTATGCCCCTCCACTGGCATAAATCTCATGCTGGCACCCCATCCACACCCTGTCCCATTGCAGCCCAGCCACTGGCAATCCACATAGAGCGTCAATGTCAAGTCATCGGTATGCAACTGTCCTGACGAGACGCTGCGCTACTGCCAAGTCACTTCGGCGGTGTTGCGTTATATCTCTTCTAATCCAACATATGCTGGACATTGCCTACTAAGTCCCTTACCTGACGACAGTATTGTTCAAAACCGCCCTCCAAGGTACCATAGAACGAGGGCGTAGACGAGGACGGCAGAGAAAAGATCTGGTCCGAAAATATAAAGGACTGGACCAAAATGACCATGCCAGATCTCCTCACGACAGCTACCCAGAGAAGAGCCTGGCGAGAAATGGCGGCTGCCTCATCACGTCCCCCTAACGACACTACCGCGGTCGTGAGGAGATCTTGGTATCTGTCGTGAGGAGATCTGGCATGGCCATTTTGGTCCAGTCCTTTATATTTTCGGACCAGACCTTTCTCTGCCGTCCTCGTCTGCGCCCTCCTTCAACGGTACCTTGGAGGACGGTTTAAGCAACTACTGACTGACTACTGACTGAGTTGCTTAAACATGGAGCAAGCGTAAGTGAGCGCTCTTCACCCCCCATTGACAGTTCCTATGAACTCGCCGATGCTGGCGACCTGTACACAAATTTGTGTGAGGAAACGGAAGCTGAGATCAGCAGGGAAAGATGGCATGAAGAGCCTCAGAATCCGGTACTCTGGGCCGACATTTAGAATACGTCACTGGCGTCAATAACACTCGAGAAGTGCAGACATCTGCAGTGTTAGTAAGAAACTTGAAGCAGCACTCTCAGAGGCACATCTATTTATAGATAAGTTTTGACATGTGCTTCCAGTTTTCCAAGTTGAGCTCATAGTAAGCTCGGTTTATGAGTTGGTCTTGTGCTAAAAAAAATCTCCCTAAGATAAATACCTCTGGCGCGATTTGAACCCTAAACGACCAAGTCAGGAATCAACGATGAATTACTATTGTGCCATGGAGCTGGTAAAAATTGACATTTGGTAATAATGAAAATATTGCTGAAAATGTTAAGTGCAGACATCTTCAGATATGGTATACTTCAAATGGTCTTCACATGTATGATTCTGCCAAGTTTAGTTGCACCACTAATGCTTTCACTTGCGGAGAAAATGCCAGTTTCGAAAATCACCATTCAGGACGCCTGAATGCCCTTCTCCCGTCACTCTTTTCTTTCTTTCTTTTTCTTTCTTTCTGTTCTTTCTGCTGATTTCATTTCAACCAGCAACATCGTGTGGTCGGGTGCTTTAACACCGAGCCTCTTTGAGGGTAATGTCTTATTTGACATGGCTATCAAACGCCTGTTGGAAAGCTGGGTAACTTGGACCTTATGAAGTCCACTTTTGTTCCTCCTCAACTACATCCTGCTGGGACCCTTTTCAACTGCTTCCGCCCTTGCCTTCACAGTTCTTGTCCTCTTTCCATCAGGAATCGAAAGCTGTTTCATGAGATCACAAGACGTTGCGCTTATAGCCCTTTTTTTGATCCAACGTCTATGACAAGGACTTTGGCATGGAAGCCAGTACCATACAGCTGCTGGCTAGCCTTGTGAACTTCTCAAGTCCTATAGACAAGTTTCCTCCTTTGTGTTTTCACATCATGCATAAAGTTCAGTAAAAATCATTTGCTTTGATGAACCTGAGTGGAATACAGTATTCATGCAAAGCTCTTTTGTGTAATCCTGAGTGGGTTTTTCCATTCTAGAAGGCCTGATGTGAGCTTACAGTCAACCACTCCAATCAGTAAAATCCGTTTTCCTGGTCCAGATGTCACGGCTATTCCAGCCTACGACTGGTCGCCTCCTGTGTTATAAAATATTGTTACTGCAGCTTTTAGTGTTTGATCTGGTAGTGCTAGTTGCATGTGCGATCTATTCAAGCACTTGGTTGTCTTCATACGTACTTACTACGGATTGGCGCTACTTCGTATGAGCTAAGGATATGTTCGACTGTATATTTACCCAGGCAGAAGTGGATGACCAGTGTCATCGTATTTTCCCCATTTCACCAGGTTTGTTTCCCTTATTTTCATAATGGGATGATCTCGGTCGACTAGTTGCATGTGCGATCTATTCAAGCCCAGGCATACGTACTTACTACGGATTGGCGCTACTTCGTATGAGCTAAGGATGTTCGACTGTATATTTACCCAGGCAGAGTGGATGACCAGTGTCATCGTATTTTCCCCATTTCACCAGGTTTGTTTTCAAGAGCAGATGAAATATAAGGGTGGAGCTAATGCTGAGAGGGGTCATATGCCGCATTTAATTCCAGATGAGGCTTTTTTGGAGTGTGCTATCCTAGGTAGTCCGGTGCCTTTGCTGGACTTGCTGAATTGCTTCCTTTGGCATCGTTTTCTTTTTCACTTATACATTTGCTTTTCCACTTTGCCTTTAATCACCACTTCATTTCTGTTGACTCCAGTGCCTTCCTACTGGTATGTGTGTATCCTGTCATTTTCATGAACTTGATACCTTCTTTTGTGTAGTCAACTGGCCTCTTGAACATTCCATTTCTCTCACACCGTTGTCTCTTGAGCCCTCAAGCGTGATTAGTAACCTTGCTTTTTATCTGCTTTATACTCCACGACAATGGATTTCAAGGGTAGCTTCAGTTTTCCTCAACAACGGCACAGCACATCATCAGTGAGGCCAGAGGGGACTCCCAGCCATTTCCGTCTGTAGTTGATACTTTTGGCCTCTGTTTATTCCATCGCGATAGTGCTGATGTTGTACTTCAGCAGAGGCCACAAGAGCTTTGGAGTCAGCCGGAACTGCAGGTACCAGACCGTGTATAAACCAGAAGGATTCGCATGTCTATCATCGGCAGCTTTCTTCTGCTTGGTTTCGCTTCCACTCTACGTGTCTCGCAAATTCCAAGACAATAATGAATATTCGATCGCAAACAACGTCAATCTCTTGTAGAGAACTGGTTTCATGAATGTGTCCAAATAACTGGATATGTTTGCAATGTGCGCTGTTGTCATGTCGATGACTCTGGGATTAGATGTACAAAGGACAATTTTTTTGTGCTTTTTGTTGTATTTTTCTTTTGTTTGTTCCTTTCGTTGTTGTTCTGTGTGTGTGTGTTTTTTTTAACCTGTTTCATGTTCCACGACCTGTATATAGAACTACACCCATGCTGCTCATTCTTGCTAGCCAATACATAGCTAGAACCAGGCTCATGATGACCTGACATTAATTGCTCCCTGGGGACCGCCGCTAGAGGGGTTGCAGCACAGCAAACATGAAACATCAAAACACTCTTGAAAGAAAACAAACAAAACAAAACCTAAAGAGGATGGAAATGAAGAGGAGAGTGAGAATAGAATAAAATGATAAAACGTGGCAAACTATTGTCAGTTATGTTATGGCTTGTATGATCATTATTTTTTTTTTTTTAACTCAGCATATTGTATTGACGCTGAAACCCAGAAGCATTAGAATGTTTTACAAAGAAGCTATGATGGAAACAGTCTTGACAGTTACTACGGCAGAGTATTGCGTTAAAAATAAAAGGGATTGGAGTGTATTGTTTGTATGTTATGCACACAGTTACTTAGACTGTGCACCGTGCCTTATATGCAAACTATTTTTTAAATAGATCACGAAAACGCATTTCCATCATCTGCATATGATTTCATGTCTGATATTCATAGTCCAATTCATATGTAAATTTGGTGGAGCAGAATTGATTCTGCATTTGTAAACAAAAAATATTACCCTTAATAGTACCAAATTCAATAATTCTTAAAAGAATTCAACGAAACTTTTTCAGCAGAAACCGTTTAGATTTCACTTCTTTTTTTTTTCTCTCGGATATTTTTTTCAAGGCATGTCCATAATAAGTGCAGCATCAGATTTCATTTTAAAGTGTGTAAAACCCTTGGTTATTCAGATGACAAACTGCTAAAATTCTAAAGGAAAATTGTCCGACGAAAATGCTGCGAACAACAGTATTCTTTTGAAATATAATTCACCATTAGACGAAAGTGCTTTGAACAAATGTATTCTTTTAAGCGTAATCCTAAAACAAAACAAAAATTATATTCGCTCATTAAGCATACACTTGTATGTGTGTGTGTGTGTGTGTGTGTGTGTGTGTGTGTGTGTGTGTGTGTGTGTGTGTGCGTGCGCGCGCGCGCGCGCGCGCGCGTGTGTGTGCATGTGTGTGTGTTTCTGTATGCGTGTGTGTGCGTGCGTGCGTGTGAGTGTGTGTGTGTGTGTGTGTGTGTGTCTGTGTGTGTGTGTGTGAGAGAGAGAGAGAGAGAGAGAGAGAGAGAGAGAGAGAGAGAGAGAGAGAGAGAGAGAGAGAGAGAGAGAGGGAGCGGGAGGGGGGGGAGGTTGGGGGGAACGGGGGGGAGGGGGGCGGGATTCGGGTAAACTCGCCTAGGTAAGCTTTTTTAAAAAACATTTTATTTCCATGCATAGACAGGCAAACAATGGAACTTTTTAAAGGTGATCAATGAGAGGTGATGGTAGAATTTCACTCTGGCCTGACACTACGTGACAGGACTGTCATAATACCTACCGCGCCAAGATGTACAAACACCTGCAGTGCTGGTCAGGAAATTGGAGTATCTCTCTCTCTCTCTCTCTCTCTCTCTCTCTCTCTCTCTCTCTCTCTCTCTCTCTCTCTCCCTCTCCCTCCCTCTCTCTCTCTCTCTCTCACACACACACACACATGTATAATTATAGATAGATAGATAGATAGATAGATAGATAGATAGATAGATATGTGTGTGTGCCACACACACACACACACACACACACACACACACACACACACACACACACACACACACACACAAGCGCGCGCTTTTGCGTGCCTCTACATTTGTGTGTGTGTGTGTGTGTGTGTGTGTGTGTGTGTGTGTGTGTGTGTGTGTGTGTGTGTGTGTGTGTGTGTGTGTGTGTGTGTGTATGCATGCGTGGGGGCCCGTGTTTGTGTGTGTGTGTGTGTGTGTGTGTGTGTGTGTGTGTGTGTGTGTGTGTGTGTGTGTGTGTGTGTGTGTGTGTGTGTGTGTGTGTGTGTGTGTGTGTGTGTGTGTGTGTGTACGTGTCTGTGTGTAAATCTTAATCAGGTAAGAGTGTCTTTTGAAGGTAGGAAAAATGTTGAACATAGAAATTTTTTTTGCTTGTGGTGTAAATTTCATCAAATCTATTCGAAGCATACCAAGGAAAATCTCTGCGACTTTTTCAAGACAACAATTAATGTTTGTAAGCGCCTAAATTCAGTGCGTTTATCGTTTGAATTCTATATTCAAGGATATTGGATTTTTTTTTTTTTTTTTTATCAGATTTAAACCTTGAGGCATTGTGCTCATGAACTGTAGCTTTGAAAATAACTAAGAAGCACTAAAGCACTTTACTGGAGGTGAGGATTCGTCTGGAATTAAAATGATATCTTCATACTACTCCAGCCAAAGACCTGACGTCTGAATGGCGCTCAAGTAATCAAAATAACACAAGGAATGAACGACAGATCTTGATGTTATGATCTTTTAGAATAGCTGCACTGATTTTATGGTCTACGGGGTTCTTCCCGGTTGTCGTTTTGTTATCGTGAAAGGACTTTGTGAAAAGCACAAATGTCCAAGGACTAAATCAGCAATCTAAATTAAATAACGAAATGATGTGTTCCTCCATTTATCTGTAAATGAGAACAGCTTCTTTGCTCTAGCCCTATGCTACATGCGCACTACACACGTTGAAGATGTCTATGTGTGTAATTTTGTAACACTGGTGTTCAGCTTTACAGATTCTTAGCAGGTGTGTCACATTTCTAAAAAGAAGTTCTAATAATGACACTCTTTTCTTTAGTGGCATTTATAATGAAGATCGAACCTTTGTAGTAGAAAATCGGAAATTAAATTGCCGGGTAACACGTGCAGACAAAGGAATGACAGTAAACTCGTTCTCCCATCTCGTTTTCTTTTTGGGAAACCAAATGGACAACGGCGCAACGCCTCAATACAATGAGTTCTTTTCATGTCGACAACATGAAAATAACAAAAACACACAAACCAAAGAATACATGAACGCGTTTTCCGAAGGTGCGAAACGATACACCAGAAGTGCCAAATGTTTTTTTCCGCTCCGCTTTTTCCAACTAGTTGATCCGCTCTTTCGTAAAATGCCCGGAGAAAGATGAATAAAAAGCGTGTGGATCAAGTCTATTCTCCTTCATTTTTTCCTGTAACTCCGTGACAGTTATTGCTGTGCCGCACTGAAAACTTCCGTCACCAAGTTCTCTCCAGCGTGATGAGAAAAATAAAAACCGACGATATGCTAGACCTGATAATTCTAATGGGAAAGTATTTCATGTATAAACGTAGAATTAACAAAACAAAACCTAATCTAAGCATGTTTTTGAAGGAGCTGAACTATAGACAAATGTATGTCCTTAATGCAGATGAATCATGCAACCTATCGAACAGAATGGTCACCTTATATTAAACTACTAGGGGACTAATGGTTATATCATGTATCATAATGTGCACGTAAGTGTGTGTGTATATGCGGGTATAGTATGTTAATGATAAGTACTGTATACTCTCTTTCTTTTATTTAATGTCGTTCACAACCTTGTTAAAAGGATTGTTGCCAGTAATTGATATTTATTCGGTATGTGTGCCCTTGTAAAAGATTTTAAAAAAAATCTAGACTAAAAAGAAAATGCATGTACATCGGTATGCTTTACATATGTGCACCGTGCATTAATGTATTGATTTATGTACGTTGGTATCATTGCATGGTTGGACAATTGAAAAAAAAAAAAACGGTTCTCTCTAGCTCTGTCGCTTGTGTTACAAGACCTAGCCATTTGCAAATGGTTTACCCTGTACATTTTGCAATTTTGTCGATTCCTCTCTCTCTCTCTCTCTCTCTCTCTCTCTCTCTCTCTCTCTCTCTCTCTCTCTGTGTCTGTCTGTCTGTCTGTCTGCCTTTTGTTTTAGGTAGGCCATCGGATCTTGCTGAACCGGTTATACAACAAATGTATAGAAATACTCTTATTATAATCATAGTGTTTGCCCTAAAGAACAGCTTACACAAACATCACATTACACATGAGAGAAGTCAGCAATAGCAAAATGAGAACCGCATCATGTGAAGATTTGCTATCATCAAAACGACACTGACAAAATGGTAAGGGCACGTTTGCAGAACAACCGGTCTCGCAAAACTGTGTGATCGGGCACAGTGCCAGAGCGCATGGTTCCAGAAAAGAGACAGACAGAAGAAGGGGCCAGAAGACAAAAGGAAGTGGACAGACTTTTCGCCAGCTGCAGGAAGGCCGCAGGGATTTGCCACCAACAGAGAGATACTGACAGGGAGTCATGAGTGGCAATACCTCAGCAACATCTACTCGGGTGGGCAATAACCTGGGTAGTTTGACGGACGAGGTATACTCAGCGTGCAGTACTGGGATAGTCAGGCCATACCACTGAGCAAGGGAGGAAAGTACGAACGAGGCAGTGAGGCGTGAAGCAAGTTGTGTAAACTGACGCGAAACCCTGGTTTTCCACTAAGCCAGACT
>JADBJO010001180.1:160000-165000 GCA_016801955.1 Conus betulinus
GCTTGGAGACCATTGACCAGTGTGGGCTCCCTGGCAAATACAAGGTCTGGTGTCTGCAGTTCATGCTGATACCAAAGCTCCTATGGCCTCTGATGATATACGACATCTGCACCAGCATAGTGGAGGCAATGGAATCCAAAATCAACACAGTTCACAAGGAAATGGCTTGGTGTCCCACCCTGTCTGACTGACATAGCGCGCTGTACTGTCGCCAAGCAAAGCTGAAACTACCACTGAAATCCATCCTGGAGGAATACAAAGCAGGGAAGATCAGACTTCAAAGCATGCTGGAGGACTCAGGAGACAAGGTGGTAGAAGCAATCAGCCCCAGCTGAAGACAGGCAGAAAATGGAAAGTTCAAGAGGCGATGGATTCTGCAAAAGAAAGTCTCAAGATCAGAGAAATAACAGGACACACACAGACCAACAGACAAGGACTGGGGATGACCAAAACTGAATGGTGGTCAAAGGCCAAAGGAAAAGCCAAAAGAGACATGATGATTCAGGAGATGAGAAAAGAAGAAGACCAAAAAAGACTCCAAAAAGCAGTCCAGCAGAGCCAGCAAGGGCAATGGACAACGTGGGAGAATGCACTCCAAAGAAGTCTCACTTGGAATGACATTTGGCACATGGCCCCTCTCAGGATCAGCTTCATTCTCAGATCTGCATATGACCTTCTGCCCTCAAATGCAAACCTGGTGAAGTGGGGGGAAAAAAAACAGACGATCCTTCATGCCCCCTCTGCCATGAAAAAACAACAGTGGAGCATGTCCTTAGCTCATGTAAAGTAGCCCTGGCTCAAGGAAGGTACACATGGAGGCACAACCAAGTGCTCAAAGAGATTGTACAAGTAGTCTGGGCTAGTACCAACACCACAAAAGGGAAAATCAGGACTCCAAAAGCACCCGCAACATTCTTCACGGCAGGAGGCAGCGAATCATGGCCAAGAACAACAGTGCCACTCGGAACATGCAGGCAGAGTCTGCTGGACGGGGCAGATGACTGGGAGTGCACTGCAGACCTCCCAGAATGGAAGAGTCACCAGAGAGATCATCAGCAAGAGTGGCATGAGACCAGATAGTAGTCCACTCTCAGTCAACCAAGCAGCTGATCATGATCGAGCTCACGGTGTGCCATATGAGAACAGAATGGAGGCAGCTCAAATCTACAAGACTGAAAAGTATGCTGATCTGGCAAACAGCCTGAGGAGAGAAGGCTATCAGGTCAAAGTCCTCACTGCAGAAATTGGAGCTAGGGGGTTTGTAGGAACGTCTGCATACAGCCTCCTGAAACAGCTCTCAGTTGCAGCGGACAGAGTGAAAGTTCAAGCTGCAGAGAGGGTCAAGGAGGAAAGGAGGAAAAGTGAACTTCATAGGCTTAACTTTCCTACAAATATCAGGTGTCCGGGCCGAAACACTTGCTTGAAGGGGGCTTCTCTTCTGAGGACTCTCTGCTGCCACGCTGTCCACGAGTTTCTTTCTACTGCTCCAAATGTTGACTGCTTGCCCTGCTTCAAGGATTTCTTTGTCCCTTTATATACAGAGCTACACCTGGAATATAATACCAAATCTTTCCCATGGATGCATTAATCCCCCCAATTTATAGAGTTTCACTCCAAATGTTTACAGTTCAGCCTGCTCCAAGAACTTCGTTATTCATCCAACTACAGAGCTATGCACTTCGATCGGTTACTGCCCAACCTGTTCAAAGGATTAAATAATTCCTATGGCTACAGAGATATGCTTCGGTCGGTTACCGCCAAATCCATCTCAAGGATTTCATCATTCCTAAAGCTACATAGATATGCTTCGGTCGGTTACCGCCCAATCTGTCCTGATCTTTATCCTACCATCTACATAGCTACATTTCAAACCTTTACGGCTTAACCCATGCAGAAGAGTTTTTATCTCTCCAACTACAGAACTGTGCTTTAAAATTGTTGCTGTCCAATCTGTCCCAAGGATGTGTTTATCCTTCTGTCTACAGAGCTATACTCCAGACATTTACTCCCTAACTTGTCTCAAAGATATTTTACCCCTGCATCTACAGAGCTACGCTCTAAATGTTTGTCACCCAGCCTGCCTCAAAAACTTCTGTATACCTCCATCTACAGAGCTACCCTCCAGATGTTGACTGCCCAGTCTGTTTCTCTTTATCCCCCTTACCTACAGAGCTACTCCAGATACGTACACCGCCCATCCTATCCCAAATCTGATTTCAATACTCCCTCCATCTACAAAGCTACACTTCCAAATGCTCACTGACCAGCCTGTCCTAAGAATCACTGCATGTACAGAGCGACACTCCAGACCTTCACAGCCCAACCTTTCTCAAGGACGTTTTAATCTCCTTTCTACAGAGCTACGCTCTGATTTTTTTTTTTTTTTTTGGCCATACTCTCTCAAGGGTTTCTTTATCCCTCCATCTTCAGAGTTAGTCTTTCGTCATCTTAATCCTGAAGCCACTGACGTTCTCTGCATTAAAACATCCTCGTCTACTGAATCTGTTGCGAGTGATGCACTGAGGAGGCATTTTAATTAGCATGTATTTATATGAATTCATTCTTTTTTTATGACAACAAAAGTTGAAGTGGTGAGTCGCCAAACTCTTGGACAAAACCAACACTAAAGCAATTATATTTCGAACCTAACGGTTCTCTTCTCTTTCTTTTTTTTTTTCTGTTGTTTTAGTTCTCAATAACCACAGGCGATTTTGGAAATCATTTCGTACCCTGTGATCTCAGTCATAAGTGATGGCAATGAGCGAATACAGATATGAACCAGAAAGGATACATCACCCACAGCCAGTCGATAACACTCACCCACAGCCAGTCGATAACACTCACCCACAGCCAGTCGATAACAACAGCAACATCACCACTGAATGGGCTACAGGGGAGAGAGAGAGAGAGAGAGAGAGAGAGAGAGAGAGAAGAGAGACAGACAGAGAGAGAGAGAGAGAGAGAGAGAGAGAGAGAGCAGAAAATACTGATTGTCCAAAGCTTGTCGTCGATGACTGGGAGGAGTAACACCGCTGACTGGACAGGTGGGAGACGCCTGAAACGATGTCATTGTCCTCAGGAGCTCCGTGATGGTGTGGGAGTAACGCTGCTGAGCAGACAAAAAAGATTGGCTGGATGGGAAAAGAAACAAACACATTTGCAGCGCCGAAAGCTATCCAATAACGTGGGAGTAGCGCCACTGATTAGCCATGAAAGATGAGCTGAAGCACATTATTGTATCCGGTCACATTCAGTCAGACGGACTCTTAGTGTGTGGGTGAAGTGTTGAGGTTTGTTTCCGTTAGAAAACGCTTGGCTCTGGTGGTAAATTACCTACATGCCACTTTATCTGTGTGTGCTGTTGTTTATAACTGTGTTCAACTTCTTCTTCTTCTTCTTCTTCGTCTTCTTTTCTTCGTCTTCTTCTTCTTCTTCTTCTCTTCTTCTTCTTCTGTGTTTCTGTCTGTCTCTCTGTCTGTTTGTCTCTCCCTTGAAGTACTCTATCAGTCTGTCTGTCTATCTGTCTGTCTCTCCTCTCTCTCTCTCTCTCTCTCTCTCTCTCTCTCTCTCTCCATCCTTGCCCACATCCTTGCCTCTGGGACCCTTACCCCATTCCCGCCCACCCCTAACCCTCTCTTGCCCCTCAGCACTCCCACCCCTCCCGCGCATTTTACACTTTCGTTTACAGAATGCGAATTGCTCTTTTCAAACATTAACGTCGGTAGAATATTTTACCTCCGTTCCATCAATTCAACTGCTGTCACGTTCTGCTTTTCTTTTATTCTACATCAAAGGTGTGATGTCTGAGCAATGTGATCATGTATATATATTCGGAGATCTTTACCGAAATTGTATTCAATTTTCTAGCATACAGTGTAAATAAGATATACGTGGAAAAAATACGTGAATGTTTTTTAAGTGTCATTACATCTTTGGTACAAAATATTATCTTACTGGTCCAATAATGAGTTCATAAGCATTGCCATTAACAGCTTCATGTACAAGTTATTATCAAATTTTTATATTAATTAAGTTATCATGAGCAGTCTATGGAAATAAACAAGAAAGGTCATTTTGTGCCAGGGCTTATTTCGAAGGTGAGAAGAAGATGTATTTAAGAATAATGTTTGATTTTTTTCCCGTCTACCTTTTCAGGACAAACAGTTCCGCAACAAGGATCCAGTAAGGAAGACTCCTTCCGAATTATTTTTTTTTTTGAGAATACTAAGTTTCCAAATTTCCTTAAAGAGAGTTTTCGTGGGAAATGATTAAAAGAAAAACAACAAAAAGACAGGCTAAAGAATGTTGCCTTTCCACAAGAACGGTGACAACACAAAAGAGTGTCATTTTAGAATCAACAGTCTTTCCCAAATATCACGTATGATCATTTAGATGACCGGATTGTTTTTCCAGTGCAAACTAAGTGTGATTACCAGTTCATTTTGTGGGGCATGGTCTCAATCAATGAAAGTGATAGCTCTGGGAGGAACGCAGACAATGGACCAGAAAAGATACATCATCCACAGCCAGTCGATTGCATAGCAGGCAGCATCACAACTGAAAGGGGTACAGGAGAGAGAGAGAGAGAGAGAGAGAGAGAGAGAGAGAGAGAGAGAGACGAGACGGAGACGCAGAGCAGAGAGAATTGTGCAAAGCCTGTCGATCGTTTGAGAGTACTCCAACGGAGTGGACAGAGAAGACAGGCCTGAAATATAAACAAAATTGCCATCAGTAGGTGCCTGTTGGCGTGGGAGTAACCCTGCTGTGTAGACAAAGAAGATTGTCTGGGGAAAAAGAAGATAACAGCGCACGAAGTTCTTCGATCTTGTGAAAGCAGCTCAACTGTGGGGGCGTGAAAGAGTTGTCCGAGTGCATTGATAATATCCGATCATGGTCGATCAGGCGGACACGTCGCGTGTGTGAGCAGCGTGACTGTCTGGCGGTTAGGAAAGCGTATTGTCACCACCAATTCTGCACGTGAAACACATGGCTTTGGGATG
>JADBJO010001180.1:170000-180000 GCA_016801955.1 Conus betulinus
AAACCGTCGCATGTGTTCATTTAAAACGAATGGCATTGTTAAAGCCCTACGCTTTTGTGCTGGTTAGGGCAGACATACATTAATCATCACTGTGAGCAATATCATCACTGTGAACAACGTCTTTTATTTTCTTCAGCTTCAGAAAGTGCAGAAAGCAGTTTCAAAACAAATCGATAATTGATCTCATTCATTGTAATAAAATAAAACTATCAATGAATTCCCTTTAAACGAATTATTCGTCGACGGTAATTTCTTGTCCGGAATCGGGTCACGCGCGTGCACCAACCACTGTGTGTGTGTGTATGTGTGTGCGCGTGCTTGTGTGTGTGTGTGTGTGTGTGTGTGTGTGTGTGTGTGTGTGTGTGTGTGTGTGTGCTCGCGCGCGCGCGCGCGCGCGCGCGCGCGCGTGTGTGTGTGTGTGTGTGTGTGTGTGTGTGTGTGTGAGTGTGTGTGTGAGAGAGAGAGAGAGAGAGAGAGAGAGAGAGAGAGAGAGAGAGAGAGAGAGAGAGAGAGAGAGAGAGAGAGAGTTGTCATCATTCTTATCATCATTACAATAAGAAAACTTCTTGAGGAACAATAGCTGTAATCACTTAAGCTCTATACCGATGAGTATTCGTCCAACACGATTTGTCATGAGATGTACAGAATTATAATGTGTGGTGATAATATGCATAAAAGAATAAAATCAATCAACATGGCAAAGGGGGGCATGTAATCTTCAATCTCCCCTTTCTATGTTCACAGAAGTCAGATATTAGCATAATGTCTCAAGATGCGCGTTACGCCGCGGGCAGCCCAGAAGGTTCCACAGAGTGAGACACTTCAGATACGCTAGAGTGATCTTATATATGTAGCTAATGCCCTGTGTCCATTATCCATGGCCATCGACCGACATCCCTTGAAAGCTTTTTGGACATTCTCGCTCTTGCCCGTTCGGCCTTCAGCATTCAGTTGAGTCACTGCAGTATCGATAATTGTGTCTACGAATGTGTGTGCGTGTGTGTGTGCGTGTGTGTGTGCGTATGTGCGTATATGTGTGTGTGTGTGTGTGTGTGTGTGTGTGTGTGTGTGTGGAGAAAAAATGAGGGAGGAGATGGAGGAAAGGAACGAATGGGATGTACATAGTCGATAACAGATTGCATTTACTCTGTTAACTTCATAAGCAATAATACATATATTATTCACAAAGTACAATTCACTGCAATTACCAACCAAGAACTCGGCATCTGGCATGCAGAAGATATAATTAAACGAATTAAAAACTAAAAAATACCTCTGCCATGTTGCCTATGACCAAGTCAGAGAGCCATCGGTCACGGCACCCTTAAATCATCCACAGTCATGAACAGGCGATCAAAGAGACCCCCCTTGTCCGGAGCTCACTGTGCATAGAGCAGAGCAACGACGTCGTTGCCACAATGCAACGAAGATTCGCCGCTGAGCGTTTGCTTGCGGCGAGAAAAGCAAAAGGCGTGGTCGGCAAAGAAGCGGTAACTAGACGAATTCCTCTGAACGATACAGCTGCTGCTCACCATGCTGATGTAGCTGCTTATGTTTTGGCTGATGACATTACCCAGGTAGCACAAAACTCTCAAATTCTTTTTGATATTTTCGTCTCTTAACTGATCAGGGTCTTCCGATTTCTTATTTACCCGCGATTCTCCAGTTTTTCTCAACGTTCATGTGGAGGCCTGTTTCCTTTGCTTCTTCGGCCATGCGGGACAACTTTGACCGAGTCTCCTGCTGTCTGTGCGAGAGAAGACTGACATTGTCAGTGAAGTTCAAGTCCTCTGCTGTGGTAAAATTCCTCTAGATGCTGGTGTTTCTGTCATCTGTTGAGTTCCGTATGATCCAGTCGACCACCAACGAGAAGATATATCGTGAGAGAAGATAGCCATTCTTACATGAGATAGTGTTCTCTTATATACAAGTTGACAGGTAGATTTTTCGTACAGTGGGTGGATCATGCTAATGAATTTTTGTTGGAAGGCCAAGGTAGTGTATAAGCTTCCACTTGACTTCCTGTCAACACTGTCAAAGGCTTTCTTGAAGTCTACGGATATTTTTGTGTAAGGGAGACTGCCATACTAACGATTACTTGATGATAATTTGCAGTGTGGCTGTCTGGTCTATGCATGATCGTTTCTTCGCAAAGGCGTCCATTAAGTAAGAGCTTTCTTTAGTCATTCAAGCACAAATCTTGACAGGATCTTGCTGGAAACTGACAGATGCATGATTCCTGTCCAGCGGTTTACAGGAGGAGAAATCCCTTTTCTTTGATAGTTTACTAAATGTCCTGTCTTCCAATGCTTTCTGCAGGAGCGAATGGAGAATCACAGTAGATATAATACTGTTGATCTAAAGTGTTTGTGTGTCTTCGGGGATTTGACAGCCTTGGTGACTTCAGCCTTGCTTAGAAGGTTGGTATCGGTGTCTAAAAAACAGTGTGGCTCTAGGTATGTCCGGTGGGTCAGGTTCTGCAGGCCTGTTCAAGATTTCCTCAACGTGTTCGGCCTGTCACGCATTCTGTTCAAACTCGCTGGTAATGGGTTTGCCGTCTTTGTTTTTAATAACATTTGTACAATTGTTGTTCCGTAATAGTTAGTGATCTTGTAATCCCATGAAATCTTAATCTGTTCACACGTTTTTGTCCGGTGGCTGTCTTTGCTTCTTTTGTAAGTTCATGGACGGATTTATGTTTTTCTTTTCTGGCACTTTTTTCTCACTCGCCGATTACATTTTACGAATATTTTGTTCATAGGTCTCGTTTTGTTTTGCTCCTAGTACTGGTTGATCAATTTGGTTGTTTTCTTTTCGATGAAGATGGTCCGAGTGTCTACTGTGAACCATTTTACGTGCACTCTGTTTTTCCCCCAGCACACCTGAGCATGTGGTAGTTCATGTGCGTTTTAGCTCTTGCAATTTGTCTTCCTCTCTTTCTTCTTTTAGTCTAGAGAGTGCTTCAAATGTTTTCTACAGATTCTTTCAAGCCCCGCACATTATATTTCTTGGATGATCTTTTTCCCTGATTTCTATAAGCTTCCAGCATTGTCATTAGAGTTACTAAGACAAAGTGGTGATTAGAAGCAGTACCTGCACTACGTTTTACTTTGATATTGAGTAAGCTTCTCCATTTCATTCCACGGATGATATGTTGATCAGACTTTTCGTTTTTCCATCTGATGAAGAACGAGTTGCCTAATGGATCCTCCCGTGGGCAAACCTGGTGCCCCCGGTATCCATGTCGCTGAATGCACTAATCTTTGTGAAACGTTCTCCTATCCCGATCCGTGCACCAGTGCCATGCCTTCCCTTCCCATGATAAGGTCTCTGCCTGTGTTTGTTTGCACCTTGTTTGGTATTCAGGTCTCTTACGAGGACCTTCATATCCTTTGTGGCAATCTGTCCACTACTGTCTGGAGCATATTACAGAATTCTTCCTTTTCTTCTTCCTCTGATACATTTGTAAATGAACGGCACTAAATGATGGTAATTTTCTTACCCTTGGAACGAAATTGGTTCTCATGACAGAAGAAGACTTGTCGCTTCTGGTGTCATTCGCAGCGATAGTCCGTAGATGAGTGGATGCTCCGGATCTTCATGTTCGGAACAGATGATGGCGTCCCCACTTTTTAATCTGGTCTTGCCTACGCCATTCCATCTAGTCTCGCACACCCTGGAGCCTTTAGGTTGTAGTGATTCGTTTCGCCACACACTTAGGCTGTTTTCATACTCTCGTACAGGATTTGGATGTTCTAGGTCCTTTTCCTGATTTTGTTCTTATTTGTTAGAAGACTAGTAGGCGCACTGGCTTTCTGAAGACTTTCACCACCGCAGGTCATAGACTCTTCCGAAGAGGAATCCTCGTGGACGAAGGTGTTATTTGGTAACGTTGCTGCAGTTTCTGTTACAGGAGGTGAGTGTTTGTACAGAACCGGGTTGTTATTCCAGCGCCAATCCTCAACCTAGAGGGACAAGGAATTGCTCTTTGTCTGGTCTCTACTCTTTGACCTGTCCGGCTTAGTTGACCCTCCAAGGAGCATAGGGTACCGCTGGCATAGTTCTATGGGTCACTGAGACACGCGAGCTACCCGACCACGATAAGATTTGCCATCCTGCCGGAATAGGCCGGTCACACAAAACGTAAGATTCCACACACTGAACATTACCGAATGTCACTGCTGTCGGTTATTTTAGTCTCGCTCCCCCGAGAGAGCCCCAAGGTACTCTAACGAACGTCTGCCAGTGCCTCGCCCTACTGAGAGCGTGAATGTGCTATGAAACGCCACCGTTCGCCAAACTCATGAGTATTCTAGCCTGTTGGTTCTATGAAACGCGACTCCGGTTCCGAATACATAGCCACTCAAAGCTCACACATACACTTGGATCTTGTTCATCTTTCTTTGGCCTTTGACGCCCGCCCGCCTTTTCTGAACCTGTGCCCTTTCTCCCCATCCTCCATCTCCCTCCTGTCCTCCATTCCCTGTCTTTACACACTTGGCTTTAAGGAAGCCCGTCTGCCACACACACACACACACACACAGCGCATTCTTCCACCGACTTTATTTTACGCAAGAACAAGCGTCGCTGCTTTCGCGTGCAGTTTTGTATGTTCTCACTCTGAGTGTTCTGAACACCTGGAAATCTTGTGCCGTCAAATAGGCGTCAGCGAAAACGCGACTTCCCTTGTCAAGCGCAAAGGATACGCACATATTCAGAGAAAGCTAAGCGAAATTTAACACGATCTAATCTTTCGTCACCTGCTTTCAATGTTGTGGTCAGCTTTTTTTTTTTTTTTTTTCAAGGTAAAAGAACTCGGGTAGCTTGGATACATGGAATCCATCTTTTCAAACTGCTCCTCCAAAAGCGACAGTACACGTCGCATCCTGGGCGACTGAATATATATCTCAAATTTGCCCGCAATATTGCGATGAGGGAAATCAAACATTGTCATCTGCTCGGGTTATCTACACCTGAGCAGATATCTTGTATAGTTACTTCCCTTCCGTGCTTTGACAAAATGGCGCATGTTTTCGCCGATGCCGGTTCAATAATAAAAATCAATCGCACAGAGTAATTAACTAATTAAATTGCAGATATATGAGCTCGTTCTGCTGTACAATATCATGGAATAACAGAATGGTATTCACAGTTTTGTCGATCGTGTGCATGTGTGACAGACTGATACAGCTGGCACTCACCTGAGTTTGAGACATAGCGGAGTATGTTCGTATGTAGGCTTGTAGGCTTGCGTATCAGTGTGTTCGTCAGGTGTATCTGTATTAATGATGAAGCCTTCTTTGTTTATGACTTAAGGCGGAGCCCCACTAAGTTAAACCATATTCAGTAACCTTGGTAAAACAATTTCTTCATGCTAATCGGTTGCATTCATAGCTGTTTTCTGCATACACATCTAATTGAATTTCATGTTGTTTATTGCTCAAATGACCGCCCGGAGATGGAGATGGGGCCGGGGGTGGGGGAGCAGCGGTGGGGGAGGGGACAGGAGGTAGGGGGCACATCAGGACAGTTGTTATGTCGAAGATCGATTTGTTATATGCATTTTCACACACACACACACACACACACACACACTGAATTGTTTGACGAATGAATACAGTCCTTTTTTCTTAGCTTCAATCTTAGGTTTTACTCACATTTACTAAAATACGATATAAACTAGAAACATCAAACAACGGAGGTAGCAAAATCTAGATAACATTCAAACATGATCGAAAACATGGTGTTTTTTAGTTTATATCGTATTTTGTTAAATGTAAGTAAAATCTAAGATTGAAACGGTTAAACTTATTAAAATCAAATGATAAGATAACACGTTGGAAAATGATAAAAAAAATTCTCTCTCTCTCTGTCCCTCCCGTCTGTCTGTCTCTCTCTCTCTCTCTCTCTCCCCTTTTATCCTACTGCCCCTTTATCTCTCTCTTCCTTTTGTCCAACTCTCTCTCTCTCTCTCTCTGTTTCTTTTTAGTATGCGTCTGAATCGACGCACGCGTACACTTTTGTCGGACGGTCGCATTCTATAGGACGCCTAATGAAGGTATACATAGATTAGCATTACACAACACTGAAACTGCTTTTTCCTGCTTTTCTCTGTAAACGTTAGGAAATGATTTTGCCAGCTTTTTTTTGTTGTTTGTTTTATAAGAAAACAATTAGAAACAATTCTTCAATGTGTGATATTAGTTTGACATTAACTCGATGTCCTTTTAAATATTATCGGAAATCGGAAGCTTCTGTTTTCAACATTGAGTTGAATACTTAGTTTCCCGTCTTTGTTGTCACATTTGTTAAGCCTGTGTAGATTCTAAATGTTCTCAACTTATTTTATTCCCAAATTACTTAATTTGTGTAATATACACTGTCTTCCCCAAATTACTTCATTTGTGTAATATACGCTCTCTTGTTCTGTCTGTCTGTCTGTCTCTCTCTCTCTCTCTCTCTCTCTCTCTCTCTCTCTCTCTCTCTCTCACACACACACACACACACACACACACACACACACGCGTGCACACACACACATACACATACACACACGTTCTTTTTTTTTTTGTAACCTGCCACAGACAAGAACAGAAAGGGTAGGGGGGGTCATTTTTTGCCCCCCAACACTGGTCCAGGCAAACATCGACAAAATGGGGGTGGAAGGTGAGGAAGATGAAGGACGGGAGGCGGAAGAAGGGAGGGGAATGATGCAGCGGGAAGGGGAAGACAGTGGAGGAAGGGGGGGTGGGGGTGCGAGGAAGGTAAGGCAAGTCTACATACTAATCCACAGAGATGGAGTATGTCGCAGGACATCCGCGTCTGTGCTCTCGAGAGCAAATTTCCGTGTGTGGGACTGATATAGTAAGTACAGGGGGGCACACAGATGGGGATGGGCAGAATAACATAACATTCCCGTTCGCGTCACAGAGAGAGAGAGAGAGAGAGAGAGAGAGAGAGAGAGAGAGAGAGAGAGAGAGAGAGAGAGAGAGAGAGAACACGAACTGTACTGAACACAGCAGAACTTGAGTTATTCGTTCCGCAGGTTAACTATGGATAGGAAGAGTGTTTTCCAGAATTTGTCAGTGAGCAAAAACAGTATTGGATACAACAGTTACGTGCATTTTCCCTTATCTTTGTCTTCCGTGCTCTGTCCCATGCAGTCAATCTGCCTCCCTAACACACACCCGTCCGCTTCACCTCTGGACAACTGCTCACAGTAAAACGTGCTGTTCCATATTGTCAGGTTATCAGTCCAGTAAATCAACAGAGAATCTACTTCAAGTAACGACAAGTCAAAAGTTCAGACCTGTCAGTAGGTTTTACCTGAGCACTTGGATGAAGTAATCCGTTTCATAAAATACAATAACAGCGTTAATCAGATGAGTTATATTGTAATTTGTATTGGAAGCGAAAGGTAGACTGCGTCCTGCCTGAATTGTTACACAGGACAACAGATGTTCATGTCATTTTATTTTTTGTCTCCTGTTGATCGGTAGCTTTAAAAAAAATCCACATAGCCCTGGTCGTTTCCCGTCAACGCCCATGAACTCCTCCCTTCCGCCCCTCCCCCTCCCCCCCCCCCCCCCTCCATCTCTCTCTCTCTCTCTCTCTCTCTCTCTCTCTCTGTTCTTTCTCGATCTCTTTCCTTTTTGTCTTCTCGCTCCGCTCCCCATCTCTCCTCTCTCTCTTAACCGTCGCCTCTCTCTGGTCTCTTCTCGTCTCTCTCTCTCTCTCTCCCTCTCCCCTCCTCCCACCCCTCTCTCTCTCCTCTCCTCTCTCTCTCCTCTCTCTCGCCTTCCTCTCTCTCTCTCCTCTCCCTCTCTCTCCTCTCCTCTCTCCTCTTCTCTCACCTCCCCACCCCCCCACCCCACCCCCCCTTCTCTGTCTGTCCGTCTGTCTGTCTGCATCTTTGCCTTTAGCTCTCCTTTAGTCCCCACTGCTCTTCACCCTTCCTCCCTCTATCCGTCCTTCCTTCCCTCCTCGTCTCTCTGTCTGTCTGTCTGTCTGCATCTTTCTCTTCGCATATTCTTTTGTCTCACTGTTTTTCCTTTCTTCGTTCCTCCCGCAGTCCCTCCTTCCTTCCCTCGCCGTCTCTCTCTCTCTCTCTCTCTCTCTCCCTCTCTCTCTCTCTCTCTCTCTCTCTCTCTCTCTCTCTCTCTGATCTTTATGTGAAGTTCTGCTAACTTCACCCAGCTACTACCGTGATTTTCTTCGGTCACCCTCGCGTGACCTCCCCTCACGCTCGATAACTATGATTCGCCCCTCATAGTGACCCTCTCGGGAGACAACACCACAGCTAGGGCTGCGAGGCAAGATGACAGCAGATTTGACAGAGATGAAGAGGAGACAGTCTGAAGAGAGCATGACAGATTAGCTCTATCTGTTCCTCACCCATCCCTCTGGTTTCCTCCTCAGATTTGGGTGGTCCAACAAGTTAATCCCACCAGCTCTCCCTACCAATCATACTGAAGCTTACAGAATTCGGAGATTCCACCCGATATCCATAGCAATATATGGAAATGAAACAGACAGAAATTAAAAAGGAAGCAGACAGATAATACGCAAATCAAAGTCGAATTACGTGTCTAATTCACCTTCTATCCGTTTTTAAGATCTGTATCAGTTAAAAAAAAAAAAAAAAAAACCGATGTCGCCCTTCACACACCCGGCGGTCAAAAAGGAAACGTAATTACGTTCAGTCATTATTCCCCCCCCCCCCCCCCCCCCCCCCCCCCCCCCCTGCAACGTCCTATGACTGGCAAAAAAGCCATAAAAAGTTCACTCTTAGTGAGAGTGAGAATTCCATTTATTCCAGACAGCAATCAGATGTTACTCTTTGTAGCCCATGGAAAAAAATGTAATGGCAACACATTTTTTAGAAAGAAAAACTACCTTTTCACCTAAATGACAACCATTTGTCTGTGTTTGTTCTGAAGACAGATTTGGAACGGAGAGAAGCTGACTGAGTAAAGAGATGGTTTAAAAATGGTCTTTGTTTTTCATTTCTTCTCTCTTTCCCTGTATGCATGTTATATGTAATTTATGTACCTGCGCAGTTCGCATTCTGCGCAATTTGTTTCATGTGACATGTGAAAGTTGCCATTGCGTAATGCATGAAAAATGCTGTTCTTCTCGTTTATATAGCCTGTGTGTGTGTGTGTGTGTGTGTGTGTGTGTGTGTGTGTGTGCACGCATGTGTGTGTGCGTTGGTGCGGGTGAGTTTGTGTTTTTATAATCTACGTAATGTTTATGTCTTATGGATTTAATGTTTATGTCATGTGTGCGTGCGTGTGTGTGTGTGTGTGTGTGTGTGTGTGTGTGTAGGTGGGGTGTGTGAATGTTGAGGTATATATAATACATATACTAACACAGGCTTTTATGTGACGATGTAAAATGTCTTTTTTGTAATGTCCTACGTACTTGTAAAATGATGTGAGGCAGCAGAAAAATTTCCAATAGACAATAAAGTTGATTGAATTGAATTGAATTGAAAAATGTCATCTTCTTTGAGAGCCAGACATCAAAGAGAAAATCTCTTTAATGGTACACTTTTGTTTTTCACCCAATACACCAGACTTACAAATAAAAGTTCACTGGCTGGTCGGCATTCCTCATGGATGTGCACATTGTTTACGTGCCATTCAGCTCTTCTCGTTCAACACAGGCTTGATTTCCACATGACGTCACTTGATTTTTTTTTTAAATTTTTTTTTTGCATCGAAATGACATCGTCTGTAAACAGAAGGAAGCTGAATTAGAGGTTGTTTCACGAATTAGACGGCTGCCTTATCAAGTTCATGTAAAACCTTAAATTTTACGTATTTCGTATATCGTGAAGATCATGCGTGACAGGTATATTACTAAAAATGATTTTGACGACGCATTTCAACAAATTACATACATGGCCTTGCAATGGGCACTTTAATAACTGCGGTTGACTGGTTAGGTAGCATGCAATTAAAAAAAAAAAAAAATTTTTCTCCAGCTGTGCAAATCA
>JADBJO010001180.1:185000-202500 GCA_016801955.1 Conus betulinus
GTGGTAATCAGAGAGAGAGAGAGAGAGAGAGAGAGAGAGAGAGAGAGAGAGAGAGATTGGTGATGGTAGGTGATGAATAATATACAGTCAGTATTGGAGTGGGTGGGGGATGGGTGTGACTATCTGTTCCTAAGGACGACAATCTCCCATGGCTTTCATCTTCCTCTGTGCGTCTGTACAAGCGTATATGCTTTCGTCTGTAGTTTTTTAGCTGCCTCTAGCCATCCGCAGTACTGTTACTTCTCGTCTAGTTCTTCTTCTGCTTGTTATTCTGTGTTGTTGTTGCTGCTGCTGTTGTTGTTGTTGTTGTTGTTGTTGTTGTTGTTGTTGTTCTTCTTCTTCTTCTTTTCTTCTTCTTCTTCTTCTTCTTCTTCATTATTGTTGCAGCTGTTGTTGCTGTTTGTTGTTGTCTTTGCTGTTGTTGTTGTTGTTGTTGTTGTTCTTCTTCTTCTTCTTCTTCTTTTTCTTCTTTTTCACAGAGCAGGCACACACACACACACACACACACACACACACACACACACACACACACACACACACACAAAACACACACACACACACACACGTGCTCACGCACGCACGCACATATACATGCATGTACACAGGCACACACACACACACACACACACACACCACACACACACACACACACACACACACACACACACACACACACACACACACATACACTCAGGGGTCGACATGGGGTTATGAAAACAATCAGTAACAAGCATCCCTTTCATTAAAATGTATGCATTACCTGTTGACAGGAGATGTTTTGACCTCGTATGCAGCATAACTCTGCCAGGTAATATTGCATTCCAGAGGGGAAACAACCTTCCTGCAACAGAGAACATTTGCACGTGCCAACCTGTCTTGACAAAAACCTTCTTCCTCTATGGCGCCAGAATGCTGTCAAAAGAAGTTAAATGTGAAAACGGTGATGTTTACGGTGGGCAGCAGCAGCAGCAACAGCAGCAGCAGCAGCAGCGGTAACAGCATCAGTAGTAATTGTAGTAAAAAGCAGCAGCAGCAGCAGCAGCAGCAGCAACAGCAGCAGCAGCAGCAACAGTAGCATAGAAACATACTGAAATTTGACAAGAGAAAAATACCACCTTCTCTCTCTCTCTCTCTCTCTCTCTCTCTCTCTCTCTCTCGGTAATCTCTCTCTCTCTCTCTCGGTAATGACAATAAAATATCGTCTGAATCTCTCTCTCTCTCTCTCTCTCTCTCTCTCTCTCTCTCTCTCTCTCTCTCTCTCTCTCTCCATCATAGACTCACGCGCGCACACATACACACACACGTCTTATCTATCTATCTCTATCTATCTATCTATCTATCTATCTATCTATCTATCTATCTATCTATCTATCTTTGTGTCAATCTAGCCATCTATCTATCTGTCTATTTACCCATCTGCCTATCAATCGATATCTATTCATTTGTCTATCTATCTGTCAATCTATCTATCTATATCCACACTCACACACACACACACACACACACACACACACACACACACACACACACACACACACACACACACACACACACACACACACAGATGCACACAGAGACACACAGACAAACATAAGCTCGCGCGCGCGCGCTCATGTTAGTAATGGAAACAGCAGACAGGCAAGAACAAAATGATATCTCTCTCAACCCATGCTTGTAGACCTGCCTCACAAGTCTGTACCAACTCCTACCCTTATTTACCTGCAGCCCTTTCCCTACACCTCATCCCACCTCCCACGTTGTGTGTTGACTTATTTTTGCCTGGATTTGTTGTCATTTTCTCTTCGTCACTGTTTGACAGGATGGAGAGGGAAGTTGGAAAGCTAACAGCTTTTTGATGGGACAGGGAGGGAGTGATGAAGAACTTACACTTTTTGATAGAAACGGGGAGAGAGTTGTGCAGACTTAACACCTGTTTGACTGATAGGAAGAGAGAGAGAGAGAGAGAGAGAGAGAGAGAGAGAGAGAGAGAGAGAGAGAGAGAGAGAGAGAGAGAGAGAGTTACCCAATAAGAAGTTGACTTTTTGGACACACACACACACACACACACACACACACACACACACACACACACACACACACACACACACACACACACACAGAGAGAGAGAGAGAGAGAGAGAGAGAGAGAGAGAGAGAGAGAGAGAGAGAGGAGTGAGAGAGAGATAGTTGTGAAGATTTAACAGCTGTTTGACACAACTGAAGCAGTAGTAAAGACCCTAACCGCTGTTTGTCTGATAGAATAGAAAAAGATTAGCAAAGATCCTAACCGCTGTTTGGTTGACAGAACAGAAAGGGAGTAGTAAAGATCCTAACAGCTGTTTGACTCCTATAATGGAAAAAGGAGTAGCAAAGATCCTAACAGCTGTTTTGTTGATAGAATGGAAAGTAGTAAAGATCCTAACAGCTGTTTGACTCCTAGAATGGTAAGGGAGTAACAGAGATCCTGACAGCTGTTTGATTGATAGAAAGAGAGTAGTAAAGATCCTAACAGCTGTTTGGTTGATAGAATAGAAAGGGAGTAGTAAAGATCCTAACAGCTCTTTGACTGATACAATAAAAAGAGAGTAGTAAAGATCGTGACAGCTGTTTGACTGGTAGAATACAAAGCGAGTAGTAGAAAAGGCCCTTGCAGCTGTTTGTCTGTTAGAATATGGGTAGTAAAGATCCTAACAGCTGTTTGGTTGATAGAATAGAAAGGGAGTAGTAAAGATCCTAACAGCTCTTTGACTGATACATAAAAAGAGAGTAGTAAAGATCGTGACAGCTGTTTGACTGGTAGAATACAAAGCGAGTAGAGAAGGCCCTTGCAGCTGTTTGTCTGTTAGAATATGGGTAGTAAAGATCCTAATAGCTGTTTGGTTGATAGGATGGAAAGGGAGTGGTAAAGATGTTAACACAGTTGTTTGTCTGATAAAACAGAAAGGGTGTGGTGGTGAAGATCCAAACAGCTGTTTGACTGATAGAATAGAAAAGGAGTGGTAAAGATCCTAACAGCTGTTTGGTTGATAGAATAGAAAGGGAGTAGTAAAGATCCTAACAGCTGTTTGATTCCTAGAATGGTAAGGGAGTAACAACAAAGATCCTGACAGCTGTTTGGTTGATAGAAAGAGAGTAGTAAAGATCCTTACAGCTGTTTGGTTGATAGAATAAAAAGGGAGTAGTAAAGATCCTAACAGCTCTTTGACTGATACAATAAAAAAGAGAGTAGTAAAGATCGTGACAGCTGTTTGACTGGTAGAATACAAAGCGAGTAGAAAAGGCCCTTGCAGCTGTTTGTCTGTTAGAATATGGGTAGTAAAGATCCTAACAGCTGTTTGGTTGATAGAATAGAAAGGGAGTAGTAAAGATCCTAACAGCTCTTTGACTGATACAATGAAAAGAGAGTAGTAAATATCGTGACAGCTGTTTGACTGGTAGAATACAAGCGAGTAGAGAAGGTCCTTGCAGCTGTTTTGTCTGTTAGAATATGGGTAGTAAAGATCCTAATAGCTGTTTGGTTGATAGAATGGAAAGGGAGTGGCAAAGATCGTAACAGTTGTTTGATAGGATGGAAAGGGAGTGGTAAAGATCTTAACAGCTGTTTGTCTGATAAAACAGAAAGGGAGTGGTGGTGAAGATCCTAACAGCTGTTTGTCTGATAGAATAGAAAGGGAGTGGTAAAGATCCTAACAGCTGTTTGGTTGATAGAACAGAAAGGGAGTAGTAAAGATCCTAACAGCTGTGTTTGACTGATAAAGTAGAGAGGGAGTGGTAAAGAGCCTAACAGCTGTTTGTCTGATAGAATAGAAAGGGAGTGGTAAAGATCCTAACAGCTGTTTGGTTGATAGAACAGAAAGGGAGTAGTAAAGATCCTAACAGCTGTTTGACTGATAAAGTAGAGAGGGAGTGGTAAAGAGCCTAACAGCTGTTTGTCTGATAGAATAGAAAGGGAGTGGTAAAGATCCTAACAGCTGTTTGATAGAATGGAAAGGGAATGGTAAAGATATTAACAGCTGTTTATCTGGTAAAACAGAAATGTGGTGGTGAAGATTCTAACAGCTGTTTGACTGATAGAATAGAAAGGGGGCAGTAAAGATCCTAACAGCTGTTTAGTTAGTAGAATAGAAAGGGAGTAGTAAAGATCCTAACAGCTGTTTGACTGGTAGAATAGAGAGAGAGAGTGGTAAAGAGCCTAACAGCTGTTTGACTGACAGAATAGAAAGGGAGTAGTAAGATCCTAACACCTAACAGCTGTTTGACTGACAGAATAGAAAGGGAGTAGTAAAAGATCCTTTGACTGACAGAATAGAAAGGGAGTAGTAAAGATCCTAACAGCTGTTTTACTAATAGACTAGAGGGTGTGGTGAAAACTTCACAACTGTTTGACTGAAGGGGAAAAAGAGAGGTGGAGATTGAGTAGTGGTAAAGACATAGGGAGTAGAGAACATGTTGAGAAGACCTAGAGAGTGGTGACGACTTGGGAGCGGTGAAGAGTTCACAGCTGCTTGACTGAAAAGGACAGGGATTGAACAGCTTTTTAATTCCTAGGATAGAGAGGGGGCGGAGAATTATAGAAGAACTACGTCTCAATACTTGCAGTACTTTCAGAATCAACTTTACAATCGTACGGTCGGAAAAGACTCGCTAGTATCTAGCTACTACTTGATAGATATATTATAAAGAGAGTAATGGAGGTCCACTATCTGTTTGACTGAGAGATTGGAGAGTGGAGTGATGAAGGCATAAAAGTTGTTTAAACCGGTGAGATAGGAATGGACAGGTAATAACGGTTTGGGAATAACACCAAAATTAGAGAGCTTTTTCTGATGATACCGATCTTTTGCTTTATATCCCTTTATCCTCAGTTTGTATGTCTGTATGTCTAGCATATTCATTTGCTTTTGTCCTGCCTTTACTTGCCTGTGTTGTTTTTCTACTTGCCTGTAATTTTTTTTAATGAAAAGGAAGTTTTAGCAGTTTCATACAAAAAAATGAAAAAAAAAAAACAACTTACAAACGCAGAGAAAATATCTCCTAGCGAAGTCAAGAACACTCAAGTACAGTAACACAATAACAAAGCATATTGTTAGATCATGTTGTTTATACCCCAGTCAGCCGTGGAGACTGTATTAGGGCCAGCTGCCAACACAGAGTTGTAAACATGTGTGAACAAATACGTTGCCAGTACACTCACATACACTCACAGTCAGAGTCACAGGCACACTCAAGCACACACACACACACACACACACACACACACACACACAGGAGAGAGAGAGAGAGAGAGAGAGAGAGAGAGAGAGAGAGGAGAGAGAGAGAGAGAGAGAGAGAGAGAGAGAGAGAGAGGAGAGAGAGAGAGAGAGAGAGAGAGGGGGGGGGAAAGCACTAAAAGACGTTCTTCCCATGCTTTGTTAGCACAGCACAAAGGGTGAGGTCAAATGGTTACACAGAAGCAAGCATCCCTTTTATTGCACGCATTTATCATAAGCTGACAGGGGCTGTTGTTTCATCGTGTGCTGCATTATTCTGTCTGGGAACGATGCATTCCATGGGGGAACAAGCTTCCTCCAAGTCAGCATGTTCCACTGTGTCGAACAAAATCATGACATCTTTCTGTGTGTATGGTTTCTAAGTGGTGACAAAAGTGCATTTCTGAAAAAAAAAAGTTTAATAATGATGATCGTAATTATATTTATAGCAGCAGCAGCTGCAGCAGTAGCGGCACAACAGCAGATATGACAGCAGTAGTAGTGGTAGTAGTTGTTGTTCTTGTTTTTGTAGTTGTGGTGCTTGTTATTGTTGTTGGCTCCACCGATGTTCTTATTGTTGTCTTTGTTGTTGCTGCTGCTGCAGATGCAGCAGCAGTCACGTTTTAGCTAATCAGGCTGATGATGACAAGGATGGCAATCAAACTAATAGCATACATTAAGACACACATCCCTCCCCCCCCCCCACTCTCTCTCTCTCTCTCTCTCTCTCTCTCTCTCTCTCTCTCTCTCTCTCTCAATTACCCTTCCAATTGATAAAAAACAGAATGTCAGGAAGACAGGTTTGTTAATGGTTGCGTTTTCCCCTCTTCTCTTCCCATCTCCCTCCTTTCCCATCTAAAGGAGATCATCATCATCATCATCATCATCATCATCATCATCATCATCATCATCATCATCATCATCGTCATCATCGTCATCATCTTATCCTCCTCCTCCTCCTCCTTCTCATCACTATGAACAACAACAGTGATATCAACAACAGTAACGACGACGACAACAACAAAGACAACAACAAAGGCAACAACAACAATTACAACAACAACAGCAACAACAATAAACAAGAAATAACAAAAATGACGCACGTATATATTTTTTGTTATCTCCTACTTATCTTATACCTTCTCTTCTCCATAGCCTATCAGCAAAGAACATGTAAGTTGAAAACATATCTCAACTGCCAATGGAATTGTAGTTTTAAAAAAAAAAAAAACGAAAAAAATAGAATAAGAGAAAACAACTGATGGGCAAGAACAACAACAGTTATTTCTTTCTTCGATTACGCAGTCTGAATCGTTGCATCACCCCAAATTCCACTGCTGCATCCACGCCCCTCTCTAACTTTTGAGTCTCGGATATCTTTCTCGCCTCACTCCAGTCCTGTACCCTGACACACCCTTCCCGCCACCACCAACCCTCTTTAATCTCATTCTACTCTCAGGCGACTTTTCCTTGCACATCTCTACTCCGGTGAATAGAGAAGTCGCTTTCCTGACCTGGCGGCTTTTTAGAGTTATCAGATAAGAAAAGAGCGGTGCTGACAGAGCTGGGGATGCATTGGAAGTGTCTAGCTGTTTGGTTCGCTTGGAAACTTCTTCATTCATCTCCTTGCGGCTCCGCGTACCGGTCGTACATTTCCTGGCTGGTTCGCCAGTTCTCGTCAAAATGGAAAAAGGAGTGTCCATTTCCATACAACACGCACATAGGAATAGATGAGAAACACAACCAAAGAAAAAAAACACACAAACAGCATGTATAATAACACTAGTGTATATATTGATTTAATCATGAGTGAACAAGTAATTGCCGATACACTTACAGAGAGAAACACGCGCGCGCGCACACACACACACACACACACACACACACACACACACACACACACACACACACACACACACACACATATGCACGCACGCACGCACGCACGCACAGACACAGACACACACACACACACACACACACACACACACACACACCCACACACACACAACACACACACACACACCACACACATGCAGAGAGAGAGAGAGAGAGAGAGAGAGAGAGAGAGAGAGAGAGAGAGAGAGAGAGAGAGAGAGATTGTCAGTTTAAGACTGGATAGAAAAGTACGTTTGTAGCGTCAGTGGAGGAAAAATGTCAGACAGAGCTGATTTTCTGGAACTCCCAGAAAGGGTTCTTTGTAGGGATTACATGTATGCTGCTTCAAAGAAAACGTAAAGACTGAAATGAAGACCAAAGTTTTAGACGTGAGGAGAGAAACCAATGTCATTAGTACCAATGGAGACAGAACGAGAAAGGGATGTGCGGTTTAGGAGTATAGCCAGGATAAGGACGATAACTTCTTTCTTTTTCATTATTGAGCTGTAGCTTGTTTTAAGGCCATCCATCTCTTCTAGTTTTTCACTGCACCTTGGATGAGGATGATTTTGCTCCTAAAAAAACTTTCATGCAACAATGGACGCCAGTCAACGACATCGGGTACGAGTCCCATGTACAAAACGAACAGACTGGACAAAGCACAGCACCTTGTGGGACCCCATATTTCAGAGGTGTACAGACGAGAAAAAAAAAACCCTATTAACATTCACTTTCTGAGATCGAGCGATGAGATTAGAGAGAGAGAGAGAGAGAGAGAGAGAGAGAGAGAGAGAGAGAGAAGAGAGAGGAGGCGGGATGGATGGTCAAGTTTAAGACCCTGGATTAGGAAAAAGAGTTTGTACTGCAGGAGGCAAAAAGTCAGACAGAGCTGATTTTCTGGAACTACCCAGAAAAGGGTTCTTTGTAGAGGAATTACCAGTGTATGCTGCTTCAAAGAAAACGGAAAGACTGAAAATGAAGGACCAAAGTTTTAGAACGTGAGGAGAGGGAAACCAATGTCAACTTAGTCCAATGGAGACAGAACCAAGGACGAGAAAAGGATGGCGGTTTAGGAGTTAGCCAGGATAGGGACGATAACTTCTTCTTTTTCAATAGTGAGCTTAGCTGTTTTCAGCGCATCCATCTCTTCTAGTTTTCCCACTGCACCTTGGATGAGGACGATTTTGCTTTCTAAAAAAAACTTTCACTGCAACCAATGGACGCCAGTCAACGACATCGGGTACGGGAAGTCCCATGTTAACAAAACGAACAGCGAGGGACCAAAGCACCGCACACGTGGTGGGACCAATATTTAGAGGTTGTAACAGACAGGAAAAAAAAAACCCCTAATTTATGACATTCAATTCGGGAGATAGAGCGATGAGATTAGAGAGTAGATTGAGAGACGGGAGGAGAGAGAGAGAGAGAGGAAAGGAGAGGGAGGGAGAAAGGAAACAAGAGCGATAGAGAGAGAGGGGAGCAAATGAAAAAAATATTAACACTTTCTGAGATCGAGCGATGAGATTAGAGGGAGAGAGAGAGACAGAGAGAGAGAGAGAGAGAGAGAGATAGAGAGAGGAGAGAGAGAGAGAGCGAGAGAGAGAGAAAGAGAGAGAGGGGGGCTGACAAACGGGATGGAGATGGGATTAGATGTGTTTCAATGGCACGGACAGAGAGAGAGAGAGAGAGAGAGAGAGAGAGAGAGAGAGAGAGAGAGAGAGGGAGGGGAGAGAGAGAGAGAGAGGAGAGAGAGAGAGAGAGAGAGAGAGAGAGAGAGAGAGAGAGAGAGAGAGAGAGAGAGAGAGATTCAGAAAAAAGAGGGAGAAAGGAAAACAAGAGCGCGATAGAGAGAGGGGGGGCGAATGAGGAAGGAGGGAGGGGGGAGAAAAAGGGAGAGAGAGGGGGAGGGATGGAGGAAGGAAGGGAGAAGAGAGCGATACACAGAAACACAGAAATACAGAGAGAGAGAGAGACAGAGAGAGAGAGACAGAGAGAGAGAGAGAGGTCCCTCTGTCCTCTCTCCCTGCTTTAACGAAGAAGCAAGAGGAAGCAAGAACGAAAAACAGAAACATATTAAGGAAGAGGGTTGTTTACGCACACTCCTTCTGTCCTACCCGTCATCTAACAAAAAATCCTGTACACTTTAGGTAACAGAAACAGCAGGGTGGTAGAGGCAAGAATTTTTTTTTTTTAGACTCGGGATTCAGAACTCGTATCGGCAGCCTCCTCCTCACCCTTTCCCCCAAAGCATCCCCCCTCCCTCCTCCCCCCCTCCTTCTCAAATCAAATACCTGCCTGTCCTACCTGCCTCCTCGTCGTCCTCGTCCCCATCCTTTCTTTCGATTCCAGCCCCAAACCTGTTTCTCCTGTCCTCTCCCTCACCCCCTCCCTTCCTTCGCCCATCGGCTACTTTCTGTGTTTCCGACACTTTTACGACAGGGTTCTGGAACTCTTCTTTAGACCGAGCGCGCGAGGGACTGAGTGCTGTTGTTCTCCCTCCCTCCCTCTCTCCGCGCCCATCTCTCACTCTCAGTCTCACTCACTCACTCTCTCTCTCTCTCTCTCTCTCTCTCTCTCTCTCTCTCTCTCTCTCTCTCTCTCATCGGAGGGAGGGTCTCATTTATTTTGTTTCTGTAGTCTTCTTCCTTACCTCTAGCTGTCCTTTCCCCTGATGGGAGGACCAAACTGACAGAGAAGAGGAAGAAGGAGAAGATAAAGAACAGAATGGAAGAAAGAAAGAAAGATAGAAAGAAAGAAAGGAAAAAAGAACAAAAAGTAGTAGTAGTAGTAGTAGTAGTAATAGTAGGAGGAGGAGGAGGAGGGGGAAGAGCAGCAGCAGCAGCAGCAGCAGCAGCAGCAGCAGCAGCAGCAGCAGCAGAAGAAGAAGAAGAAGAAGAAGAAGAGCAACAACAACAACAACAAAAGGAGGAGGAGGAGTAAGAAGATGTGGAACAGGAGGAGGAAGGTGAGATGAGGTGGAAGAGCAGGAAGATCGAGCAAAAAGAAAGAAAATAGGACGAAAAGAAGGAGATGGAGAAGAAGAGGAACAGGGGGAGGAGGTGAAGGAGGAGAAGGAGGAAGGAAAGGACAAGCACAGGTAAAGAAGAGAGCCAAGCAGAGGACGAAGAAAGGAGGAGGAGGAGGAGGAGGAGAGAGGAGAAGAAAAAGAAGAAGAGGAGGAAGGAGGAGGAGGAGGAGAAAGAAGAAGAAGAAGAAGAAAGAAGAAGAAGAAGAAGAAGAAGAAGAAGAAGAAGAAGAAGATGATGATGATGATGATGATGATGATGATGATGATGATGATGATGATGATGATGATGATGATGAAGAAGAAGAAGAAGAAGAATGCGAAGATGCGCGAAGAAGAAGAAGAAGAATGCGAAGAAGAAGAAGAAGAAGAAGAAGAAGTAGCAGAAGAAGAAGAAGAAGGAGTAAAAACGAACAAGTATAAGAACGAAAAGTTGTACGAAGGAACAGATTAGAAGGAGGTGGAGAAGGAGGAGAGGAGGAGGGGGAAGAGGATGAGCAAATAAAAAAAGAGGAGGAGGAGGAGAAGGGAAAAAAGGGGGAGAAGGTAAAAGTAAAACAGACCTTAAGAAGAAAACACACGTCAAAGTTCAACGGAACAAAAGCGAAATGAGCACATAATGGAAACACAAGACTCACAAAGACAAGGTGGTTATTTCTCTCTCCACCCACGCTGTCTACATCTCTCGCCATTACCAGCAGCCATTGAACACCCTCTCTCTTCACCACTCTCTCACCCAACAACCGACTCATCCCGTCCTTCCTCATCTACCCCCCCCTCCCCCCCCCAACCCCCCTCTCCTTCATCCTTCTTCATTCTTCAATCTCCATCAGTGTTATTTACAAACCTATGTCTGTATCTAGATTTGTCGTTTCTTGTTCGACTGCTGAAGGAGATGGACGTGGACAGAGAGTGAGAAGAAGTTGGTGATGGCAGATGGTGAATACCTAAGTACTGGAGTATCAGCAATTAAGCGTGACTATCTCTTCCTACAGACAATAATCTTCTTGGACTTTCATCCCTCTTTGTCCTCAGTCTGTGTCTGTGTACAATTACATGGTATCGTCTGTAGTTTTTACGTTACTCTAATAATTCATATTATTTTTTTTTTTACTTATCATCTACTTCTAGTGCTTGTTATTCTGCTATTCTTGTACATGTTCTTCTTTTTCTCGCTGTTGTTCTTCGTGTCGTACTTCTTTTTTTTTTTTTTTCCCTTGTTGTCGTTGTGTTGTTGCTATTGTTGTTGTTGTTGTCGTCCTCGTCGTCGTCGTCATTTTCTTTCTTGTCACTCTCCTTGATAATGATAATGATAATGATAATGAATACTTATATATATTTCTTGCCACTCTTCTTCTTCTTCTTCTTCTTCTTCTTCTTCTTCTTCTTCTTCTTCTTCTTCTTCTTCTCTTCTTTTTCTTTTCTTCTTCTTCTTTTTTTCTTCTTCTTCTTTCTTCTTTCTTATTTCTTTCTTTCTTTCTTTCTTTCTTTCTTTCTTTTCTTTCTCTCAAAATCAAAGTGAATTTTATTCTTTAATAATCAAGAAAACGAGTGTACGCATGAAAAGAAATCTACACACCATACGACACAATCTGCATGGGCTCAGACACTGCGTTTTCACACACACACACACACACACACACACACACACACACACACACACACACACACACACACACACACACACACACACACACCAAAGACATACAAAAGATATGGAAAAAAATGTAATGATATGAAAAATGGGATACATCTACCATTATAACCAATCAGGATTGAAGGCAATGATCTTCATACAAACTTACAAAAGGTTGAGTCGTTCGCTGACTCTTTTTCGGATACAATGCTTTCTAGTAAACTTCCACATGAAATCAGACCGTTTAGGGTAAATGAGGTCCAAAAAGATATGTACAAAGATCCTGTAGCAGATAACGCAAATTATATCAATGCTCCAATTACTTCAAGAGAACTAAAAGATACTCTATTTTCTTCAAGCGCTAAGAAAACAGCTGTTGGAGCCGATGCAATATCCATCACTCTGTTAAAACATCTGCCAGATAACTGGATAATACTACTACTGCACGAATTATTACAGAAATGCTGGCATGAGGGCTATATTCCCCAAATATGGAAGCACACAATCGTAGTTCCAGTATCTAAACAAGGAAAGTCAAAAAAAAGATATAAACAATTATAGACCGATTGCTCTAACATCACACACAGGGAAGCTGCTAGAAAAGATAGTTCTAAACAGATTAATTTATTAACGTGATAAAAGAAAGTTATTCCCACTAACCAAGCTGGTTTTAGGAAGGAGAGAAGTACAGTTGACCATTTAGTTAAACTGACTACACAGATTAAACATCAGTTTGCTCGTAGGAAAAATATACTGGCCACATTCTTTGATATAAAGAAAGCCTACGATCACGTGTGGCATGATAGATTACTATACAAACTAAAAAGTGTTGGTCTATCTGGAAATATATATGGTTATATTAAGAACTTTTTATCTGAAAGAAGCATGCAGACAAATGTTGGCAACAAATATTCACCCCTACGATTTCCTAAAATGGGAATCCCACAGGGGTCAGTTATTGCCCCTTATTTATTCAATATTTTGCTTTATGATTTACCACAGTCTGTATCAAATAATGTTGTACTAGTACAATATGCAGATGACATAGTTATGTGGATGAAAGTTACTATGAAAAGAAAAACCCAAAAGACAGCTTAACTATTTCAAAAAAAAAAATATATCAACTAGAACTCGATAAACTAGTAACTACATGAAGGAGAATGGATTAATGCTATCACCGGAAAAAACAAATCTTCTACTTTTTAATAGTAGGCCAGATCCTCCAGAATTACCCATTTTTCAAATAAATGGTGAGACTATAGTATACAAACAAATGATGAAATTTCTCGGAGTATACATTACTTCAAAATTGTCGTGGAATTATCATATACAATATCTATTAACAAAGGCTCGAAAAAACTTTAACTTTTTAAAAGTTATACAGAAACAAAACTGGGGCCAAGATGCTAATGTACTGAAACAGCTTGCATTGTCACTGATACGTTCTAGACTCTCTTACGGGCAGGAAGCTTTTTCAGTGCTCCGAAAAGTTTACTTAATAAGATGCAAAGTTTGGATTGCAAAGCTTTCAAACTGGCTCTTGGTGTGCCGTATCATGCATCATCTTTGGGAACATATAATTAAGTAGGAGTATTACCATTAGATGAACATCGACGGCTAGCTGTTGCAAAATATGTGTCTTACGAATTTCAACACGTGACAGCAACGTTGAGAATGAAGTCAGTTTGAGGTCTGACATTAGCTTCCCAAAAAGGGCAAAATCAATTTCTTCACTCACAACTATTGGAACTTACACTTCAGATCTGTTCTGTGAGTCAAAAGTTAACTTCAACGATATAAATCGACCTAAACTTCCCGCATCTCCCAGCCCCCATGGGAACTTAAAAGAGCATCATTTGATATAAGCCATACGTCGATGAATGAAAAAGTGACAATGAAAACCTGATAGGCCAAATAGTAAAAGAGTATATTAAAAAATTCGTATCCCTTTCATCTTAAAATTTATACAGATGGGTCTCTTTTGGATACCAAAAGCAGGTGCTGCATTTACAATTCCTTCATTGAAAAATTGAAAAAAAATTATCTTAAAATCTTGAGATCTATTTTTACAGCAGAAACTAACTGCCATTCTAATGGCTTTGTATTTTCTACTTGACTTTTCAAATCCAATATTCCAAGTCCTCTTTTGTGTCGATTCAAAGTCGGTTTTATTCGCCCTAAGTAAAACAAACCCTATAGTTAGACAAGATCTGATTACAGATATTCATCACCTAATACATTTCTTGATTATTAGGGGTACAAGAATTAGTTTCTGTTGGGTTCCTTCTCATTGTGGGATTCAGTTTATGATGAGAGAGTAGACAGAGCAGCAAAACGGGGAGCGAAAAATACTAGCGGGTCGGAGGTTATCAGTATCCCATTGTCTATCCATGAGGGATACAGTCTTCTAGAAAATGCATGCTGGAAACATTTTAGGAAAAAACAACAGAATTCGGGATGTTCTCTTGATACACGCATAAACCAGCTATTAAACTTTGACACACTTTATTCTTTTTCATCAATGTAGTTTGCCGTTTTTCTCGGATCATAATAATTTCGCTAATATATAAGATCAAACTAAACGCTTTTAAGACAAAGTTTTGCAAAAATATAACATGCCTTTGTGGTGAAATGATAACTAATTCCCACATACTTTTCCACTGCAAGCAGTTTAAAACCTCATCTACCACCTCTACCTAATTGTTCTATGGATACAGTTGTAACCGATTTATCACTAATGTGTAAAATTGCTGTTTCATTGCATCAAAGTCCTACTTTTTTTTTCTGTTTTGTAAAATGGGAACTGGTGTTTTAGTAACGTCCATGTAATGACCGGTTATTCTTCGATGTTTTATAGTTAGTTATCCATTTTTTGCTGTTGCTGTTAACGTTATTCTTATAGATTAGGTTCGTCTAATATCACATAATGTGTATATACGTTAAATTGAAGACCTAACATACACACACACATAAATGCGCGCGCGCACACACACACACACACACACACACACACACACACACACACACACACACACACACACACACACACACACACTTTAACGCGCGCGCGCGCGATCACACACACACACACACACTCTCTCTCTCTCTCTCTCTCTCTCTCTCTCTCTCTCTCTCTCTCTCTCACACACACACACACACACACACACACATACACACACACACGCGCGCGCGTGCGCGCGCGCGCACGTGCACACGCAGGCATGCAGGCATGCAGGCATGTAGGCGCGTGCGTGCGCACCACATACTTACACACACACCACACACACACACACACACACACACACACACACACACACACACACACACACACACACACACACATGGCGAAGACGGTCTGTTCCTTTGAGGGGAGGATTCTCAAATCCAATTCGAACATTGAACAAAACCACAAGCCTGCCTTCCATAGCGAACCCATGATCACGTTCAGGCGTTATAAAAACCTAAAAGATCTTCTCGTGCGGTCCAAATTGAACAGAATCTCCACATCTACACCACCAGGTACTCATCCCTGCCTGCTCAAAACCTAAATGCAAAATCTGCCCCCTCACCAAACCAGACACCATCCTACAGGGCCCCAAAGTCTCCTTCACTATTAGACGCACATTCTCTTGTCAAGCCGCAACATTGTATACGCTATCCACTACGAGCTGTGTAGCAAGATGTGTATCGGTGAAACATCCCGCACACTTCAGACACGCATCTCTGAACACCTGGCTGACATCCGCCACCACCGACCCAAACCTGTTGCCCTACATGTCAACCACCCCCAACATAACATCAACCATGTGAAAGTCTTGGCACTCTGGTAATCACAGAGTGACGTCTTTGAACGTACAGCACGAGAGTCCCATCTCATTGCCAAACTTGGTACGCTACAGCCGCAAGGCATCAACATGCAACAGCAACACAAATATACATGCCCACCACTTCAACTCCAGTCAGCAATATCTTCCACCAACACACACACACACACACACACACACACACACACACACACACACACACACACCACACCACCACCACCACCACCACCACCACCACCACCATACCCCCCACTGCCCATTCATACAGAAATTGCAGCCATCCTCCATTTGTTTTGTTTTATTTTATCTTATTTTATTTCATGTATTCATTTATTCATTTATCTTTGAATGTATTATTATACTGATTGTATCTTTTAAAACAATTATTTATTTCTTTATTTATTCATTTCATTTTATCATTATTATTTTTTCCCCTACATATGATTTTTATTAGCATTACCCACACCCCCACATACAACTACCCACACATAACTACTATCATCACCACCACCCATGAAAGTCGCTTGTTTATTTATTTTTCATTCTTTATGCTTGCCTTTCTTTTCTTTTTCATTATCATTATTAATCTTAATCAATTTTTTGAAAAATTCTCCATATGTCATACATACGTATATCATCTATCTATTTATTCATTTATTTATTTTTATTCCTTATCTATATATGTTTTTTTTTTTTTTTTTTTTTTTTTGGGGGGGGGGGGGGGTCTCACCAAACACTATTATCAATCCATCATAATCACTACCGTCACTAATATATCATACTCTTCTACAAAACAAGCTACAAACCCCACTGTTTCACATCCCCTCCCTTTCCCCATTACGCCCCTTCCTCCCATTCCCCCCCCCCCCCCCCCCCCCCACACGCCCCTCACTATTTCCTTCCTATGATCCCCTCCTGAATGGCCTCGTTTCCGTCCGGCGGCCATTTTGGTCGTGCGGCGAACTCGAGAAGATAAGTGGTTTCTCGTTCTTCGTTTTCACTGTCCGAAATGTCATTTGTTTTCGCCTGAAGAAGACCCAAGAGGTCGAAATGCATTGTATCTTTTCCTGTACTTTTGTCTATGTCTTTGGCGTAAATAACCCCCTCTTTTTCTAACTTTGTTTCATTTTGCGCCCTCAGTCACTCCGTTTTTGAAACTTAAGTCTAATAAGCTGTTCAATATATGTTAATGGATCAAGTTACTGCAAAGAATATCGTTTAACTCAAAAACGCTTATAAAACTTTGCATGATTTAGATGCTAGGGTGAAGAATGTCGCACTCAGATTTACATAACTTACCGTATGAATATGAATTTGACACAGTGTGGCTTAATCATCCAGTAAGCACCGTCAAGGGATTTATGTATGTCTTTCTCTTTCAGCATTTATTTAATTGCGATTAGCAGAAACGACATGATGCGCGTGCGCGCATAAGAGAGAGAGAGAGAGGTGTGAGAGAGAGATAGAGAGAGAGAGACAGACAGACAGCCAGAGGCAGAGACATACAGTCACAGAGAGACAGTCTGACAGAGAGAGAGAGCGAGAGAGAGAGAGAGAGAGAGAGAGAGAGAGAGAGAGAGAGAGAGAACACCACGAGACGTTTTTTTATTCTTGAGCTTAAGTGGCACAGTATAAAGTGTGAGGTCAAATGGAAAAGGAGGAAAAAAATGACTTTCATCAGAACACATTTATCATATGCTGACAGAAGATGTCTTCTCGTCGTGTGCTGCATAATAATGCATTCTGCAGGGGGGGGGGGGGGGGGGGGGGGGGGGGGGGGGGGGGGGGGGGGGGGGGGGGGGGGGGGGGGGCGGATAAGCTTCCTCCAGTTTCAGCTCTTTCCGCTGTGTCGAACACCTTCCTGACACCTTTCTTTGCGTATGGCGCC
>JADBJO010001180.1:207500-210000 GCA_016801955.1 Conus betulinus
AAAAAAACTACCTTTTTCGTCTCCCTCGGCGTCGTTCGGGTCTGTCTTCTTGTAGGCCAACGTCAAATATTCTGACTGGTTGTCCAGTTCTTTTCCAAGATGAAAGGGAATGTCCATTTTTTTATGAAAAAAAAAATACTTGTGTAAATGTAAAAACAGCCAATAAGGAATAATAAAGTATGGTATATACAAAAGAGCAGGAACACTTAAACTAATCTGCAATCATATGGATTGAATGAGTTGGCAAACATGAGTAAACAAACACTCAGACTGAAATGTGCACGCGCGCGCGCGCGCGCGCAAACACACACACACACACAACACACACACCACACACACACACACACACACACCACATCTCTCTCTCTCTCTCTCTCTCTCTCCTCTCTCTCTCTCTTCACAACACACACACACACAACACACAACACACACACACACCACACTCACACAAACACACACCACACACACACACACGCGCGCGCTGCGCGCGCTTTGCTGCGCGCGGGCGCACCCACTCTCTCTCTCTCTCTCTCCCTGCACTCTCTCTCTCTTCTATCTCTCTCTCTCTCTCTCTCTCTCTCTCTCTCTCTCTCTCCCCCCCGCACTCTCTCTCTCTCTTCTCTCTCTCTCCCCACTTCCCCTTCTCTCTCTCTCTGTCTCTCTGTCATCTGTCTCTGTCTCAGTCTCTCTCTCTATCTCTCTCTCTCTCTCTCCTCTCTCTCTCTCTCTCTCTCTCTCTCCTTTCCTCCTACATCTCATTTGTATCTCTCACTGTTTCTTTCTTAGTCTCTATCTATCCTGCTGTCTATCTGCATGCCTCTCTCTCTCTCTCTCTCTCTCTTCATTGTTCATGCATCTGAAATTCCGTCCCTCGGCTTTCGAGCTTTTTTTTCTTTCATCGTTTCTCTATCATTATAATTCATGCACACACCTCCCAAACGCCCACTCTGAATTATTAAAGATATTTTGGTGTTCACATCAGCACTGTTCTACGTCAGCCATTTTCTTCCTTGAGGGTAAAAATATTAGAAAAAGTTTTTTTTTGTGTGTTTATTCTTTGCCTCTAATAAAATATTAGTGCTCTCTCTCTCTCTGTTTCTCTCTCTCTGTCTCTCTCTCTGTCTCTCTGTCTCTCTGTCTCTCTCTCTCTCTCTCTCTCTCTCTCTCTCCATAATAAGAAGATATGAGTGATATGCTGAGACACACATTTACTTTCGATTCAGTTGTCATCTTCTCGGCCACCCCCCACCCCAACCCCACCCCCGCTCTTTCCCCTCCCTTCCACCCTTCTTCACGACCCTGACTCTCTCTCCCCACCCTTCCCCGCTCCCATTCCCACTTCTCCACTCTACCTCAGTCCCCTTTGTCTCACCCCTACCCGACACGGCAGTCTCCCACTAATACGGCGGTCGTTTGCCTTTTCTCATGAGGAAAGATCAACAGGGGGAAAAAAAAAGAAGAGAAAGCAAAATACTGAAAGGGGAACACAGACAATATTTATCTTTTGTTGCTTCTCCCTAGCGCTCCGATCCTCTCTCTCTCTCTCTCTCTCTCTCTATCTCTCTCTCTCTCTCTCCTCTCTCTCTCTCTCTCTTATTCAGCTAACAGAGAATAACTTAGGAAAACGACAAAAAAAAAAAAAAAAAAAAAAAAAAAAACTCGCTTCGGATTGCTAATGGATCTCAAACAAAGAGAAAGCTTGGAAATGGGGGCAGCGACAGCAAACGGACAGGACAAGACCCAGGGGATCACAGTGTCCTCCAAGCTCATGTTTTTTTTTTTGTTTTTGTTTTGTTTTTTTTGTGTTTTGTTTTTGTTTTTTTCTAAATCACGCCATCGTCTGTTAGCCTTGTAAACCACACCATAAATGTTTTTTATCAACTTACCAGTTCCTCGTCACCCCACACACACTTCGTTCCTCCCCCCCCCCCCCCTCCGCCCCACATAACTCCCTCCCCGCCGTCTCATCACTTACCATCCATCTTAACTCTCCCCCCTCCTATACCCTACACCATAACTCACCTTCCTCCTGCCTTCCTTCCCTTCCTCCTTCCTTCCTTCCTCCTTTCCTTCCTTCTATTGCCTTTCTTCCATCCTTATCTATCTTCCTGTCTTCAGGATCTCTCCTCACTCCAGTCCTCAAACATTATCCCCCTCATCCCATTCATTCATTACTCTCTGAAGGGGTAAGTCTGGACGTTTGCTGCCACCAATCGCAAACAGGCGACTTACATCGCCAATCAGGAAACCGACATATATGATAGTATGTATGAATAGAAAAAAAATACTGGCAGAGACTGGTAGATGAAAATGCGAAGGTGGATTTTCAGTAATTCAATTTCTAAGTCACTTTTATCTGGTTTAATTTAAAATCCGCTCCGGACATACTACAAACTACACGATGAAATGATTGTCCTAAGAGAGTTAGGGTTGGAAGAAGAATTCCCGTCTGTGTTTAGCCGTACCGGTATTATTTTATCTCGGCACAAACAAGTGAGAA
>JADBJO010001180.1:225000-240000 GCA_016801955.1 Conus betulinus
GACAGACAGAGACAGACAGACAGACAGACAGACAGACAGAGACAGACAGAGAGAGCGAGCGACAGAGAGACGGAGAGACAGACAGACAGACAGACAGACAGACAGAGACAGTGAGAGAAAGAGAGATTCGTAGAAGCACAGACTGAGATCTTTCCAGATATACCCTTGGGAGAGATGGATTACTTTTAGGGTCGACTGTGGTTTTCCCAATGACACACATAGAAAGGTAAGGAAAAGATAGGAAAAAACTACTCTATTTCTTTCTCTTCTTTGTGGGTATTTTTTTAACGAAGAAAGGCGTGTATTACATTACAGAAAAAAAACGCGTGTATGGAACTGATACCCTCACTGAAAGACAGTTTGACTCCGACCCCCAGCTCAGGGAATTTGACGGATCGTCTACCTCATCCTATGGAAGAGACTTGGCTGACAGATGATTGTAGCTGACAGACCCTGTCCTCATTTCATGCAGATATCGTCAAGGCGTAACGCCAGTTCTCTCTTTAATCCGTGTATGGCTTAGATAACACTGATGCTCCCTAGATTGTCTTACCGTATAACACACATCGTTGGGTGAGCACTCATGTTTCCTGCTTCACTTTGATGGGTGTTCTTTCCTCTACATGCATCGTTTAGTCTGCAGTATAGACGGTTCTTCCATGTTGGGCCACTTTTGGGGGGGGAAAAAAGCATGTATTCGATGGAAAAATATAAAAATAAGTATTGTTGAAATTTGATCTGGGCAAATGGTTCATGATTTAGTGTAAAGCTTTTTGTTTAAGCCTCTGCACTGCATAGAAAACTGTGGCAAGATTTACAAAAAAAAACGTGTGTGTGTGTGTGTGGGGGGGGGGGGGGGGGGGGGGGGGGGGTATGGGTCAATATCGGTACAAATCTCCTGCACAGTGACCTCTGCGTCATGCAAACACAATCTAGCTAGCCACAACACAGAATAGCACAGCACAGCAAAAGGCAGCGAAACACAAACAGCATAACACACAACACTCTAGCACAACACAACATAGCATGGTAACACCCAAAACAAACAGCATAACAAAACACAACACAATGCAGCACAATACAACCCAGCACAATCTAATAATCCAGCACAATACAATTCAACACAACACAACCCATTCCAGCACATCAAAACACAACACAACGCAGACTAGCACATTACAATCCAGCACAACGCAATACAGCAGAGCCTAGCACAATATAATACAATTCAGCACAACACAACACAACCTATAACATACAACCCAGCACAACACAATCCAGCACATCAAATCACAACGCAACGCAGCCTAACACATTACAACCCAGCACAAAACACAATACAATACAGCCTAGCACACAATGCAACACAACCCAGCACGACACAACACGACCTATAAAAACACACCCCAGCACAACACAACCCAGAACAAACAACACAACACGACCTATAGCACATACAACCCAGCACACAACACAATCCACACAACACCACCCACCACAACACAACCCAGAACAACACAACACGACCTATAACAATACAGCCCAGCACAACACCACCCAGCACAACACAACCCAGTACAACACAACCCAGCACAACACAACACGACATATAACAATACAACCCAGCACAACACAACCCAGCACAACACAACCCAGCACAAACACAACACGACCTATAACAATACAACCCAGTACAACACAACCCAGAACAACACAATACGACCTATAACAATACAACACAACAAAACACAACCCAGCACAACACAACCAAGGACAACACAACCCAGAACAACACAACGCGACCTATAACAATACAACCCAGTACAACACAATCCAGCGCAGTACAACCCAGCTCAGTACAACACAACACTACACTACACAGCCTCACACAGTATAACCCAGCATAGATCAAACCAGTAAAAAAAAAAAGAGAGAGAGAGAGAGAGACTCAACATTCCATACATTCCACCACAACACAATCTCGCACAACACGATCCAGCACTATACACCCCACCACAAGATTATCCAGTGCAACAGAACCCAGCACAACACACACTCCATTACAACAAACACAACACAACACAGCCTAGCAGAACACAATCCAGTAATACACAACACGACACCACAACACAACACAACACAAACACAAACACAACACAACACAAAACACCTCAACACAACACAACCTTGCACAACATTATCCAGCTCAACGCAACCTAACAAAGCACAAACTAGCGTAGCACACTCTCACACAACCCAGCCTAACACAATACAGGCTTGCCCAATGCAACCCAGCCTAACACAATACAGGCTTGCCCAATGCAACCCAGCCTAACACAATGCAGGCTTGCCCAATGCAACCCAGCCAAAACACAATGCAGGCTTGCCCAATGCAACCCAGCCTAACACAATACAGGCTTGCCCAATGCAACCCAGCCTAACACAATACAGGCTTGCCCAATGCAACCCAGCCTAACACAATGCAGGCTTGCCCAATGCAACCCAGCCTAACACAATGCAGGCTTGCCCAATGCAACCCAGCCTAACACAATGCAGGCTTGCCCAATGCAACCCAGCCTAACACAATGCAGGCTTGCCCAATGCAACCCAGCCTAACACAATGCAGGCTTGCCCAATGCAACCCAGCCTAACACAATGCAGGCTTGCCCAATGCAACCCAGCCTAACACAATACAGGCTTGCCCAATGCAACCCAGCCTAACACAATGCAGGCTTGCCCAATGCAACCCAGCCTAACACAATACAGGCTTGCCCAATGCAACCCAGCCTAACACAATGCAGGCTTGCCCAATGCAACCCAGCCTAACACAATACAGGCTTGCCCAATGCAACCCAGCCTAGCACAATACAAGCTTGCCCAATACAACCTAGCAAAACACAATTCAGCACAACCCATTTGTATGCAGCAGCATGGCCCCAAATGTCTTTCTTCGATTAATGTTCAGCGGTCATGACTTTGACTATTACTAACATTCATGTGTGACGTTTTTTTTTATCCCGCCGTTAAGGCAGCCATACTTCAACTTCGGGGAAGGTGCATGCTATGTGTAACGTCTCATCCATACCAACGGCCAAACTGGCCTTCTCTCCGAAAGTTTGTGATGGGATTTTGCGTGTATGCAAGATGTTGTGCGTGCGTTCACACACGGAACCTCGGTTTATATTCTCATTCGAAGAACTGTATGGGGAATGGAGTCAGAACCACTGTTAACGCCGAGGGAAAAATCCCCCTGTACCGAAATTCGAACCCTTAACCTCAGGATCACGCGTCCGGTACTCAAGCAACTGAGCTATTCCGGCCCGTCAATGCAGTGCGCGCAACGGTGAGGCGACGCAACATCGTGCAACACCACACCACCACCATCGCAAGAAAGGTAGACTATGCAATGATATGGATTACAGTGCAACTTTGTGTGAGACAACAGATTTCTAAACAGCACAGTACAATGCAACACAATACAACACAACATAGCATGGGAAGACGCGACACATGACATCACACGACACGATACAACATGAAACGACCTGGCAGCACAGCACAGCACAGCACAGCACAGCACAGCACGACACTACACAACGTTACACAACACAACACGACACTACACAACAATACACAAGAATACACAACACGGCACAACACAACACTACACACACACAACACACACACACAACACAACACTTCAACACTACACAACACTACACTACACTACACTACACTACACTACACTACACTACACTACACTACACTACACAGCACTTAAGAACCCTACACAACGCACGCAACGAGGTGTGCAACTTTGGTTGATAATGGCCAAATAACACACTCATTAAATACTGTTGATGTTTGATTTTGAAAGCCATTTTCTTCCATTCTTTCATTCTTTTTCTTGTGTTGTTCTTCTTATTTTCTTTAATACAATCATTTAAAAAAAAATTACAGGTCTTGAATTGGACTGGAAGCGCCATTATATTGAAGACCTGCCTGCGTTTTGTTAAGTGACAGCACTGCATTTAAATTCGGTGCACGAGCCATTTGAAACACGAGGGCAGAATGCCGGATAATTGTGTAATTGTATAGGGGGCGGGGTTCGCTGTTTGACGTCAGAGACGGGCAGGGAAGGGTGGAGTGGAAGGTCGACAGTTTTGACATTGGAGTCCCGGTTTTGAGGGGGCTGCATGCGTCCCCCCCCCCCCCCCCCTCTCTCTCTCTCTCTCTCTCTCTCTCTCTCTCTCTCTCTCTCTCTCTCTCTCTCTCTCAGTTCTTTCATTATCAGTCGTAATCTATCAGACAGTCACTGAAAATAGAATTTGTTGAAAAATACTTACATTCCTCTTCCACAATGGGCTGAGACCTTTCAATAACTGAACCAGCGTCATTTGCATCCACAATGGTTTCGCATACTCTTTCTCTTTGTTTCTGCCTCCGTCTGTCTCTCCATCTGTCCATGTGCCCATCTGTCTGGCTTTCAGTCCCTCCCTCCCTCCCCTCCCTCCTCTCTCTGCTCTCTCTCTCTCTCTCTCTCTCTCTCTCTCTCTCTCTCTCTCTCTCTCTCTCTCTCTCTCTCTCTCTCTCCAAACGCTTTTTCTTTTGTAGCTCTATGTCTGATTGTGTGTCTCTCTCTGTCCATCCATCTGTCTCTGTCTGTCTGTCTGTATGCATGTATGTCTGACAATTTCTTTGTATCTGTGTGTCTGTCTATCTGTCTCATGATCAGAACTTACAAGTGATAATTACAATTTTATTTACATACGTTCCATTCAGTTTCGGTTTGGAGAGAGAGAGAGAGAGAGAGAGAGAGAGAGAGAGAGAGAGAGAGAGAGAGAGAGAGAGAGAGAGAGACAGACAGACAGACAGACAGACACACAGACAGACACACAGACAGACACACAGACAGACAGACAGACGGACGGACGGACGGGACAGACAGAGACAGGTGGAGAGAGAAAAAGACAGAGAAGGGCTTGGTGTGGTGAGTGTGGGTGAAGTCAGACAAACAGAGACAGAGAGCAGTCTGTGTGGGGCCAGCACTTCAAAACAAAAAGCAGTGAAAGGTGATCTGGGCATACTAGTCCCCAGCATGTTGGGACAGAGATTCTGACCTGGTCTGTTTTGTTCCTTAACATCATAGCACTGGAGATTCCTGCCTTAGTCGTTTTGACCCTGTTCCATATTTCAGACAGGCGTTGAAATGTTACGTCCTAGTCGTTCTGGCCCTGGTCTATTCCAGTCCTGGACATCATGCCATTAGACCAATGCAGCCATTTCAGCGCCGAACATTATGACGTTAGAAATTCCTGCCTTTGTCGTCCTGACCCTGGACCTTTCGGTCGTAGAAATGTGGCCCTGGACATTCTTGCCTCAACCCCTCTGGCCCTGAAAATCATGGCCCTGGACTGTCCTACCTCAGTCGTTCCGGTCCTGGATCTTTTGGCCGTGGACATTATGGTCGTGGACATTTTGGCCCTGAACATCATGGCCATGGACATTTTGTCCCTGAAAATTATGTCCCTGGACTTTCCTGCCCCAGTCGTTCCGGCCCTAGATCTTTCACCCCTGGACATTATGGACCTGGGACATGTGTGTTCGACAGTTTGCTGGACACTGCAGCACAGAGATTCCGGCCTGGTCCACTTCAGTTGTGATCATTACGGCCCTAGACTTTCCTGTCCCGGACTCTGATTCTAGACATTGCAGCTGTGGGCATTCCTGTCTCAGTCGTTCTGGCTCTTGACACACCCTTAAGGCGGACGAAAACCGCCACCTCTTCTACAATCAGACCTCCATCACCAATGCTGACCACTCTAACCATCATCACTACCTGCCCCAAACGTACTATCAATTATGTTCGTGACAAACATAACAACCATTAAAGGTTCGAGTCTGTGGAAGTGACAGATGATTGATTCTCCTGGAGGTGCCGGTGATGGTGACTGTTGTGATTGTGGTTGTGACGATGGATGGAGATGATGGTGCTGGTGGTGGTGATGATTGTTGTTGTTGTTGTTGTGGATGGTGATGGTGGACTTGATTGTGGTGCTGGTGCTGGTGGTGATGGTGATTGTTTGGTTTTAGATGGTGATGATGGATGTTTTGCTAGTGGCGATGATGCTAGTGGTTGTAATTGTTGTGGGTGGAGATAGTGGATATTTTCACGGTGACAATGGTGCTGTTGATGGTGATTGTTGTTGTTGTGAGTGATGTTGATGGGATGTGTGATGATAGTGCTGTGGTAATGATTGTGGTTGTGTTGGTGATGATGGTAGACGTTTGATAGTAGTGATAATGCTGATGTGGTAGTTATAGTGACGATGGGGTTTTTTTTTTTATTTGATCGTGGTGCTGGTACTGGTGACGGTGATGTTGTTGAGGGTCATGATGGATTTTTTTTTTTATGGTGGTTTGGTGGAGGTGATTGGTGGTTTGGTGGTGGAGATTGTTGTTTGTAGTGGTGTTGATGGGTGTTTTGATGGTGGAGAGGGTGTTGCTGATGGTGGTTGTGGTGGTTGTGGGTGACATAGGAATCTTTTTTATAACGATGCTTGCGCCTGTGGTTAACGATTTTTCTAAACCTATGGCTGACATTACGGATATTCGATGGTGGTGGTGGTGGGTGGTGGTGGTGGTGGTGGTGGGTGGTGGTGATTGTCGTTGTTATGGGGTGACGATGATGGATGTTTGATGGTGGCAATGGTGCTAGTAATGATTGTTGTGATGATTGTGGGTGCTGATGATGAATAACTGATTCTGGTCTTGGTGCTGCTGGTAGTATTTGTTGAAGTGAGAAGTAAATGATGTGATATCCGCGCTGTTATGACATATAACGTTAGTGTTGTCGCCAGCGCTGATGATGTTAAATGGTGGAGTTTGTGTTGGTGATGGTGACTGTTGTAGTTGTTGCTGGTGATAATAGATTTTCGATGGTGGTGACGGTCCTCATGTTGTGGTGGTGGTTGGTGAATTTTGTAACTGTCAATGTTGGTGACTATGATAATGTTTACCTGTTTGTTTGCTTACTTTTTTTTGTTAAGGGCGGGCCTATTTGTTCTGCTTTTTTATGGGCACAGATGAAGAAAAAAAAATTCCAGTGATCAACATAAATGATGTACATAAACATCAGACACATTATCTCAAATCCATCAAATATGAAATTCGAAGAACGCAAATTTTACCGACAGATTTCAGCATCACATTGTTCTGACCAGGCTCCAAGATCGTGGATAACATACAAACGTTAAGGAAAAAAATATACATTATGTACAATAAGCATTAGCCCTCTAATGCTTTACTATATGGGGCCCCATTTTGATTGATAGTTTGCATAATTCCTCTCCGTTAAGAACACAATATATTTCTCCATTTTATAACTGATAGTACGTTTGGGGCAGGTAGTGATGATGGTTAGAGTGGTCAGCATTGGTAATGGAGGTCTGATTGTAGAAGAGGTGGTGGTTGTGGCTACAGTACGTGTGAATCGTATTGACAGAATTTCGATGGTGTGTGTGTGTGTGTGTGTGTGTGTGTGTGTGTGTGTGTGTGTGTGTGTGTGTGTGTGTGTGTGTGTGTGTGTGTGTGACAATGAAAAGTACGCGTTGGTGGTGACGGTAGTCAGGTGGTTGGTGGTTGGATGGTGAAAGGTGGAATGATGGTGGCACAGAGACTCTTTGTTACACTTGAGAGAGAGAGAGAGAGGGGGGGGGGGAGAGAGGAGAGAGAGACAGACAGACAGACAGACAGACAGAACAGACAGACAGACAGACAGACAGACAGACAGACAGACAGGCAGACAGATCCGTAAGCATTGAAAAACAGAACAGCATTCCCGCCTCTCACATGTTCCCAAGCCCCACTACCTCAGCCGTAACGTCCGGACCCAGCACTGTCAAGGGCAGAAACACACAGACAAACAGATCAACAAACAACGGCACCCCCCTTTTTAACCACGTAAACGCCATTGACTTTGAAATCGGGGAGAGTTCTTTCCCTTCTAGGTTCTCTCTTCACGATCGTCAGACTCTTTTTTTTTTTTTTTTTTTTTTTTTTTTTTTTGCAACAAGAGAAGCCACCATGATCGATCACACCCAGTCTAACAGGTTCGATTTTCAACCCACTTACGCAAACTGTCTTTGAAGCACGCAGCAGCTCCAATGGTTTTAGAATCACGGGATAGCCCACCTCTCCAGGATGCCTTTTAACCGCCGCCGTTTGGGCTCAAAGTCTCTTTCTCTGAATGAAAGCTGTCGTCAGGAAGAGAAAGTGTGCCCTTTTGAAACTGTCCGATGTCGATCACCCATCCTGTTTTTTTTTTCAGAAGCCCCAAAAAGAGATGTGCCAAGGGGCAGGCCACACACCACCATTAGGAATACGCGCCACAATGCTATGTAATCCATCCATGAAGGCATCTCAGGGTCAGAGTGGTCTTAAAACTAGAAATCAGAACAAATATAAACTATCAGGGAACATGAAACATCAGCCACCTTCCTCCTCCTCCTCCTCCTCCTATCTCCACCCTGTTCCCTTCCCAAAAACCATTACCTCCGCAAGAAGGTAAATTTGTTTTCCCCTGTGTCTGTTGGTTTGTTGTCTGTCTGTCAGCAAGATTCCGCAAATGCTCTTCAACTGACTGCGATGAAACTTGGTGAGAAAATGGAATGTGGACCGAGGACGATTTTTTTTTTTTTTACATTTTGGTAGGGATCTGTTGTGTTGATTGTAATCAAAATGCGGATCCAAGATCCGGTTGACCTTGACAGAGGGTCTGCGCGTTCCCGAGTGCGTTTCTAGTTTCAGTACTGTTTGAAAGGATTTCTTCCGGTAACATCACCCACAAAACACGAACACAGGAACCAGCCTGTAAGTGAGGTGAGTCAGCTGTCAGGTCTTCGGAACACACCCCTGACCCTGTCTTTGTGTCAGCTGGGATTCTCAAATAGTCACACTCTACTCTACTTTCCCCGTCTGCTTGGTCTCCTGCTCGTCTTTCATTGCCATCATTGTAGCATGGTCGACTTAGAGCCATAACGCCTTGGCTTCAGGCTTATCAGGCCAATTGACATAGGCTAGAACGCCAAGGCTGCATCAAAATGTTGTTATGCTCTGCATAGTTATGCGGGATTGTCTTCAGCTGTGACAAGCAAGCTCCTAGCATAACATTATCAGTCTCCAAAATCCCCGAAGTCGGAGTGTGGGTGCCCACGTGGCGGGGTAATCAAAAACGGTCACACACGTAATGTTTTCATCCCTAACTGATGCATTTGTACCAAGTGTTCAAGTACTTCGGCTGTTTAGATGATCCCTGGAGTCTTTTAGCCAGGGTACAACGACGACGACTACAACAACAATACATCAACATCAACAACAAGCAACAAACTTAGAGCCATTTCAGGGCTGTGGCATGAGGGTCAGATCATCGAATTGACCATATCCGTCACACATGACAGTAGCTACTCTGTAATTTGACTTTGCTGAGAAGGTTTGGCATTCCCTTGAATGAAATGGAATGTATCTAAATGCCATAAAGTAATGATACTTAAAGAGACCATATATGCACCTAAGCGCAGCGGAATGGATAGCTAGCATATGTATGTCTTTATGAACCTACAAAAGGAGGGGAAATCCGCACAGCACCACGATAACTTCGACAACAATCCAGTTTGCTCCTGTTAAAATGTATGTATGCATGCCTGCGTGTATGTATGTATGTATGGATGGATGGATGGATGGATGTGTGTGTGTCGTCGTGCGTGCGTGCGTGCGTGCGTGTCGTGCGTGTGTGTGTGTGTGTGTATGTGTGTGTGGGTGGGGGGGGGGGGGGAATGTGTGGGTGCGCGCATGTGTGCGTGCGTACATGCGTGCGTGTGTGTGTGCGTGCATACATGTGTGTGTGTGTGTGTGTGTGTGTGTGTGTGTGTGTGTGTGTGTGTGTGTGTGTGTGTGTGTGTGTGTGATGCTTTGTGTGCTGCACTCAGTACTCGAAAACTTGCATACGGCCTTGATTCTAAATTCATGGTGTGCTACCAGCACGTGTGTGGGGGCTGAAAACCAAAATAGAATGATCGTTGTCGTAAAACTTTAGAGGGACAAAGAGAGTTTTACGACAAGGACGAGGTTCGGCATCATTCCTCCAAAGCCGAGATGTGTTCAGTTGTGTGTTCCTTTTTGTCTGTAATGAGTTCAGTCATGCAACAGAGACTGGGCCATGATCGGAAACATGTTGCTTCGAAATAATCCAGGAGTAATGGGCTTTTTCGGAGTTCAGGGCCCCTGCTGAAGAATCACTGCCTACGTTCCCTTTGAAAAATTGCTTGTTTCCTTCAACTGGTACCAGTTCTGTTTAACTTCCCACCCTGTTCTGTCTGCGCTTGTAAGTCAAAGTAAACTTTTCTGTTTGTATCATTGCTTGATGCCCTTGAAAAGAAGAGCTGCATCGGTCGCCAACAATCTAGATGAGTGATATTTAAGAACAAGAGGGGAGAGGTATACTGCACATTTTTACCAGTCAAAAGTGAAGGCCCTCTTAGGCAAAATGTATGCTAACTTTTGTACTTATTCAGCCTATAAAAAAGCGGAGTAGGATAATGTGTAATTTAATTCACTTTCACTGAAAGAAGTCATCACCGAGAGTCCAAGGGGTTAGAGAAGAGTGGATAGTGGGTCTCAACTTTAGATACACAAAAAGAATATTTTCCTTTTTGTTATTTCATGTTATGGATTAAGTTAGCGCTGTCTATTGCCATGTCTGTGCATGAATCTGGGCGACCTTACAAATTACTGATAATGGCGTTGGGTTCCAGGAACGACGTAAGTTTAGAACAGATGTTTGGGATATTTTACTTAACCAAAGATCTTTCCAGGTAGGTCAGGAATGTTCCTTTATTCCAGGTGTGTTTAAGAAACGTATGACCTGTCAATGATGAAATCATTGCTTCAGTGTGGCTTTTCTCTTCTGTTTTGTAACATACATGCGCATCATTTTTTTTTAAAAACAAGACACGAATGCGACCCCTGTACAAACTAAAATTATAGGATTCTGTTTTCATCTTTTGCAAGTGGTATTTCTTTTGATAATTCATTTGTTTTGCCGCTAGATACCCCTAAATTCACTCGTGTTGGTACTGACCTATGTATAAGTCTGTGAAATTGGAAAAAATCTGCTGAACTGTTTTACTGAAGTTATATTGAAGACAGGCAGACAGATAACGATCGAAAACAATGATTAAAGCATGCTCTTGCAGAGACGTGAGCTAGCTGTCATTAAATGGTGGAAGTTGATGGGATGGGAGAATTTGCCTCAATTCGCTAATTGTCTCCTATGAAACGTCGCATACATTGTGATTGATTGTATGCCATGTCTGTGAATGAACACCCTGTGTCAGTCAGTTCAGGAAATGTCATACTGGGAGAACGGCAGTGTTACAATGGTACTCAGGTGGAGGGTCATCGAGCGGCCTTGAACGAAAAAGCAGTGGCATTTAGAATCCCGTTATACACTGTTTGCTGCCTTTTCATCATCTGTTGTTCGTGCGTGTGTGTACGTGTGTGTGCGTGCGTGCGTGCGTGCGTGCGTGCGTGTGTGTGTGTGTGTGTGTGTGTGTGTGTGTGTGTGTGTGTGTGTGTGTGTGTGTGTGTGTGTGTGTGTGTGTGTGTGTGTTAATCGGTAATATCCTAGTCTAGTAGCATAGTTGTTTACCCATCTGTTGTTGAAAAGAATTCCTAGGTAGCAAACAGCGCCAGACTCATGGAACAAGCGATTAACAATGGAGAAAAAACGAGTTGTTCCTGCTTAACTGAGTGGTCGCGTGATTTGTCCTCATCAACATCTGTATCTGCGTAGCCTAATTAGCTGCACCGGGTACTTTTTTAAAGCCAACACCTTACTGAAGAGAGATATCGTTATTGTATTTAAAGCAGGAAGTCGACGCATGGGAAATGAAGATCTTTGATGTGTCGGCTTCAACATCTTTGGGCACATTGCTCCAGTCTCCAATGGAATGTGGAAAAAAAAAAAAAAAAAAAGGTGCACTTGAACAATACTAAGCGTGATATTGCATTATTGGTCTTATACCGTGTGCTGATTCTGGCAACCTGTCTTCTCTGCTGCAGAAGCCCCAGCCAAGCCTGTGCAACACACTGGAGATACTGGGGTACGGGTCCAATACAAGTGTGGACTCGGAGTCTGTGGGACGGTAGGGAACATTGTCATATCAGGCAGTCAGATCGAAAAATGAAACGAGACGTACTACCATAGGTATCGGCGTGTCTTATTTTGTTCTCTGTCTCATTTCTCTTCTGAAGCACGTTTTACTGAACACCTGGATTTTCATTACAGTTCTGGCATCATCATCCAGTTGTCACATCTCTTCGGAAGAATGCGTACCCCGCCCTGACTCGTAAATTTCCAGATTCACTGGTCAGCTGATACAGCTGGTCATGCCAACAACTTTGAATCTTGCCACAGCAGACATGACCAGGCCGAACTTTCTTCTGTCTTTCACACAAATGAACTGCCGTTCTGGCTGAGAAGGGATCTGCACACTTTGAAAGGAGCCATTTGTTGTGGAGTGTGTTCACTCACCCTGATATTAACCGTCGTATTTGCAGGACCATGATGGACACCGTTCATTGTTACTGGACCATTTCTCACTCATTCCATTTCACTGACATCTGGTAATGTGGACAATGTCCAGACAGACTTTTCAGTCTTTTCGTCAATGTTATCGTCACTGTCACTGGACACGAAGCCCACAAACCTCATAGACTTACTGCGGTGAATGGACACTGCATCAGTTTGCTCCATCTCTGATGGTCGTTTGCAAGTGCCTGGTTGTCCTGAAGCTCTTCCCGGTCCACTCAGCACTGTTGTCTGTCCATCTCTTTCTCCGTCTGCTCGACTTCCTCTCTGCATGCACTGTTTTTTGTTTGTTTGTTTTTGTTTTGTGTGTTTTTTGGGAGGATGTTCTTGCAGAATCCATTTGATCTTGTCGTACGCTCACACCGCTTTAGTATCCTATTCGACGCCGTATTTTAACAGAATTTACGACTCATAAATCCTTGTTGATTCTGTGGACATCGTCATTTGTGACATGTTCACTTAAGTGGATGCTGATAGGGTTTTGTTCTCTTTTTTTTAAGCACCCCGAGTAATTTACGTTGATATACTAGGATGAATAGCACAAGTGCAAGCAAGCTTTTTAGCAAAGATTCGGTAGTAATGTTCTCTCTCTCTCTCTCTCTCTCTCTCTCTCTCTCTCTCCTCTCTCTCTCTCTCTCTCTCTCTCTCTCTCTCTCTCTCTAGCTTGGTTATAGATTTTTGGTTAGAGTTGCTGCTTTTTTTTGTGCAATTCATGGATCCACTACAGTCTTTGATCATCATCATGTCAATAATGTCGTCAAAGTGCTTCAACTGTTTTACATCCTCTAGTTCTTCTCCACAGACTGCAGTCTTAGCCTTATAACTGACAGTGTGCTATTCGTCATTAGCTTTTTTTTTTCCCCTTCTACGCTGAATTCAGGGGGAAAAAGCATTCGTTAAGAGTGCACTTAACTCATGAACTTGACATTTACAATGTCGTACCCAAGTCTACCTCAGCCACAGCCAACGTGTAATGAAGTTTACTGACGATTTCCATCCGGCAAGGCTGGATGGACCACTCTCTCTAATCAGTCACAGCCATGTACGGGACAGCGGCTGGCCAGTCATCGTCTCCCTGCTTCCGGGGCTTTCCGCCTCAATCCTATAATAGTCTCCAGCGAAATGCCGTGTCAGGTTTGATTTATTGTGTTCGGGTTGGTTGCTAGTGTAATAATAAGAAGACGGAGAGGCAAAAGAGGCACTCTGCGCACAGCTAATAAGGCGGCGCTTAGCTGCAAAGCAATTACAGCAGGAGAGTCCTGCCATGCGAAAATGACTCCTTTTAGGATCAGACGGCAAAGTGCATGGGTATCAACTATGCAGATAATAACAACCATGTTCGTCCTCAAACTGTGTGTGATTCGACTGAAGGCATCAAAGAAGAACGACTGCTCTTTTGATGTAAACAGCGAGGTCTTTCATTCATTATACTTTTTATTATTTGTCAGTCGGCGACGGTTACAACGCTGTAGAAGAATATTGCTATCAAATGAATACATAAACTTAACTGAGTATTAAAAAAAAAAAAGAAAAAAAAGAAAAGGGGGGTGGGGGCATATTCTTTGATAAAAAGTTCGAATCCTTACGGACGACTGTATTCGTGTTTCCCAAATGAATGCTACCTGTTGTAAAAACGGAATTCTACCTGGTTTAGTCCTTCTACCATCCCTATCTCACTTCCATTCTAGATGAAAAACATGCTGCTGAAAGCATGCACACACACACGCGCGCGCGCGCGCACACACACACACACACACACACACACACACACACACACACACACACACACACACACACACACACACACACACACACACACACAATGTTGACATATTAAAAAATTGTTTCTTCTTCATGCCCGTTATAAATTCTTCTGATTTAATTGATAACGTCAAGTTACAATAAAATTCACATAAAGTGTATTTTCTTAAAAGACGTTAAAACAAAGAATTCAAAAAAAACACTCACACACACGCACATACATTCTCATACGCATGCACATGCACATACGTACAGAGAGAGGGAGGGAGGGAGAGTGAGAGAGAGAGAGAGAGAGAGAGAGAGAGAGAGAGAGAGAGAGAGAGAGAGAGAGAGAGAGCAGAAAACTGGCTTGAAATAGATGAATAGATAAATGAATAAACAAATAAATGAATGAATGAAATAATAAATAAATACATAAATACATAATAGAGGAATAAATGAATGAATAAGCCAATGAATAAATGAACAAACAAATAAATAAACGAACTGATGAATAAATAAGTAATTCGCGCATTGGAATTATTACATCAATTTCTCCAAAAACTACCGAGCAACGAGGAAAGCGAGATCCGCGGGAAAATGAGTCGACG
>JADBJO010001180.1:275000-292500 GCA_016801955.1 Conus betulinus
GAGAGACAGAGAGAGAGAGGCGGAGAGATAGAGAGTGAGAGAGGGGGGAGAGTAGACAGAATGAGAAAGCGAGAGGAGACGGAGAGGAGAGGGAGAGGCGAGATGAGAGAGAGGAGAGAGAGTGAATGGTGAGAGAGTGGGGTAAGAGAGAGGTGTGTGGTGTGGGGGAGTGTGTGTGTGTGTGTGTGGTGTGTGTGTGTGTGTGTGTGAGTGAGAGAGTGAAGGAGAGAGTGTGAGAGAGAGAGAGAGAGCGAGGAGCGAGAGCGTGAGAGAGAGAGAGATGGTTGGGCAGACTGGGAGTAAGGAAACTGGGTGGAAGTGGGGGTTAAGAGGGGGTAGGGTTGTGTGTTAAGAGATTTTTTTTTCAGCATTTGTAACGAAGTGAATCATTGCCACCAAAATAATTCAATCGTCCCGCGCACGCGTTGTGTGTGTTGTGTGTGGTGTGTGGTGTGTGGTGTGTGGTGTGTGTGTGTGTGGTTGTGTGGTGTGTGTGTGTGTGTGTGTGCGCGCGGTGCGCGCGCGCGAACTTGTGTGAAATCTGTGTGTGTGTGTGTGCGTGCGCGCGCGCGAACTTGTGACTATGTGTGAATCTGTGTGTGTGCGTGTGGTTGTGGGTGTGTGGTGTGTGTGTGTGTGTGTGTGGTGTGTGTTGTGTGTGTGTTGTGGTGTGTGTCTGTAAGAACTTGTCCCCCTGAGGCTTTTCACTGGTCCACGAGTTTTGAAGTTTTCTAAAGAAACTATGACAAATTACAATTTATAGTGATCAATCAGCACGCTGATGACAGGATATTGGTGCATTATATGACGCCGTTAGTTGCAACAAAGCTCAAGCTTACATTTTTCTTCAGAGCCTGACCATTTGCAGACAGAATACCATTTCTGTTATCAGAGGAGACGTTATCACACCTGATGGGATTAAGTACTGAGCAAAGGTACGCCACATGTGATAATGTCTTCGGGTCTATTAGTTTGCGTAGAGCATGATACTAGCTTGTAAGAGGATGTTGACTACATCGTTTGATGATGAAGCAGGCTAATGGACGCTACTTAACAGCCTCATATTCAGCTTTGCCTGATTTTCATAATAACAGATCTTAAGAGAGAGAGAGAGAGAGAGAGAGGAGATGAGAGGGAGAGAGAGAGGCAGGCAGACAGACAGAGAGACAGACAGAGAGTACAGACGAGAGACAGACAGAACAGAACAGACATTGCGGCCAAACAATGTGAATTATGTGATTCTCGTGGTGAAAAGGGTCAAACAGGACGCAAAGAGCTACTTACTTCAAGTAAAATAAACATCTCAATTTATTTCAACACGAGGGAAGTCCATGATGAACATTTAGAAACAGGAGGTCACTCGAATTTCAAAACCACCAAAAGTCGTTTCCTCTGGGTCCATAGCAATTATTAGCATGCTTTATGCCTAAACAAATGGACCCACTCTTACCCCACCCCCCCCCCCAATCTCGCCTAACACATACACAAAAGTAAAAAACAACCAAACAAACAACAGTTTGTAACAAAGACAAGGACAAGACCAACAAACGTTGCTCAGTTTATGGCCTTCAGTCATACTTTTTGACTACTTTTAAAACATTATGCTCTGTGCAGTAGTTCATGCACGCGTGAGTGCAAAAAGGCAAAATCTTCTCTCCTGGTACCTCTCGTTTCAACCGTGTTGAGAACGTTCCAAGGACAAAGGTAAGCATCGTGGTATATCTTGATAACAATGAAACAAAGAACAAAGATAGATTATACATATTTCTACATACATTTGAGCGGAGGAGTGGGGAGTGGGAGGGCTGGTGTAGGGGTGGGGGCATCGAGGGAGGAAAAGGCAATGGTGGGGGGGGGGGGGGGAGGGGGTGGGGAGTAGGGGTTAGGCGGAGAAGTGGGAGAGAGTAGGGAGGGTGCATAGAAATTGAACCATGCCTTTACACACCACACACACACACACACCACACACACGCCCAACTCTACCTCTTTCTGTGTCTCTCTGTCTCTTCGTCTTTGTCTTTGTCTGTCTGTCTCTGTCTCTCTATCTCTCTCTGTCTGTCTGTCAACTGTCTCTGTCTCTCTCTCTCTATGCTCTCTCTCTGAATCCGAATCCGGAAATCATCCGAATCTCTCTCTCTCTCTCTCTCTCTCTCTCTCTCCGGTTCCGCTCTCCGGTTCCCATTTCTTCGTCCTCCTCTAAACAACAGGTCTACCTCAATCAGCTAGCTTGTCAAAGACCTACACCTGATTGTGAGCGCATTGGCTTACATCATGTTGTCAAATGAATCTTGTAAACAATAAAATTTCGGATTCACGCTTTTTTATACTATATGCAGAATGTTATTCTGCATTAATACGCAGACTGCAGGCAACCTACTTGTAGAATGCGTCCTTAACGACAACAACACGAACACAGGGCAGCGCTGTTAGTGTCAAAGATCTCAGAGACAAAAAGAAGATACACAGCTAAAACATCTTCTGGAAGAAAAAGAAAAAAAAAAAATTCAACCGACTTTGATCGTATCACTGATTTCGTTACCTACAGTTTTCTTTTATAAAAGGCCATGTAAAGATAATGGAACTGGATTAGACAGTAATCCCAAACATGATCAAGACATACGTAGAGCTCTACATACCAGACCTTAGGTAGGGTTGAGAGGGCTAAACCACATCAAGAAACCTTACACTCTGACAAGTGTTGACCAAAACTGTGTGCAAAATGAGAGCAAAGACCATTTCCCTGGAAGAGTTGATTTGTACATTTACAAAGTAAAGGATGCTGAATAAATAAGAATGTTACAAAGTAGAATAATATATAGGATAAGTGTGCGAACATTAAGTTAAATGTTATGGAGGTTAACAGACCGACAATCTGCACATTTTGCAACGAGAAAGATTCAATCGTGGTTTTCTTATGAGAACGTAATCGTGTAGAAACATTCTGGAAAGCTTTTGGGAGTTTATTTCAATGTCAGAATTACATGTCATGGGGCAGGGTTTGGAGCAGATCGTCATCAAATAAAAACAGAACTGGTTTCTGACTTACTATAATGCTTATGAAACACGATATTCATAGAGGATAAACTGAATGAAAGTGCGCCAGATGAAATGAGCTTTCAAGGTCAACTAATCAAAAGATCTTAATGGAGTATCGATGACATTTTACATTAATTGATTGGTAGTGGTCATAGTGTTAACGCAGCAGCAGCAGCAGCAGCAGCGCAGTAGTAGTCGTAGTAATAGTTAGTATTAGTAGTAGTAGTTGTTGTTGTTGTTGTTGTTGTGGTAGTTGTTACTGAGGCACAAGCTGTAACAGCCGCAGCCGCAGTAGTAGTAGTAGTAGTAGTAGTAGTAGTAGTAGTAGTAGTAGCAGCAGCAGCAGCAGCAGCAGTAGCAGCAGCAGCAGCAGCAGTAAGCGTAGTAGTAGTAGTTGTAACAGCAGCAGAAGCAGTCCGCAGCAATAGTAGTAGTAGTAGCAGTCGTAGTCGAAGTAATAGTAGTATAGTAGTAGTAGTGGTGGTGGTGGTGGTGGTGATGGTAGTAGTAGTAGAACAATCAAGTATCATCATCAACAATCGTCGCTATCATCATCGTATTCTCATCTTTCTCTCATAATAATTAGCTAATTGTTTGTTTTGTTTTTTTCATATTTACGTCATGTTCTTTGCAGTCAAAGAGAATCACCAGAGACCAACTCGTATGTAACCACACACACACACACACACACACACACACACACACACACACAACACACTCAAAATCTGAACAAACAACAAGCAGGCAAAACAGAAAAGCAAAACACCAACCATTGATGAAAATTCCTGTGTTAAAATCCAGTTTCAGCGTTATGAACCAGATTTTAAACCAAATATTTTTGGTTAAAAACTTTAAGTTAAAAAGACCAGTAATCTATTACATTAGGAACAACATAATACAATTCTAATTCTTTTGTTTTTTTTTTTTCCTCCATAGCAAGAAATAACATCACAAACAATCGTCTGCGAATCTATCATTTGTCAGTAAGTAAATGCTGAAAATGTCACATCCAAATCTTATCACTGTGTTGATATGGGGGGGAAAACGATGATTACATATGCACAGCAAACATGATTAAAATGTTCACTATCTGACCATTGTGCCCCTGCAACATAATATCTTGCACCTGGTATTGGCAGTTTTCGGGTTTGTTTGTTTGTTTTCTTACTTTCGTTTGTTCCAGTCAGCATAGAAAGCTTGCATATTTTTTGAATACATGATAATGACATCAAGGTTTAAATTCGAAATTTTCCCAGCTGCTCCCCAAATGATACTGTATGCAAAAGGCACCAGTCTTTGTTTCTTTTTTTTTTCGAATGATCGTTGGACGTTTAAAACATGAGCACGAAATAATGTTTTTACACATCACTGATAATAGAATATATATTATATATATATTATATATATATTATCTATACTAGATCACACACAGCACAAACACACACACACACACACATAATATATGATATATATATATAACTAATATTATATATATATATATATATAATATATAGGTGTGTGTGTTGTGTGTGTGTTGTGTGTGTGTGTGTGTGTTGTCAAAATTAGAATGGTAAAAAGAAGCTTTAAAATCGACAGGTCTGTTTCGAGCGCTGGCTCTCCTCAGGATCATCCTCATCCTGCATAGACACCTAGAGCGCAACTCCTCATGATCCATCCTGGAGGAGAGCCAGCGCTCGAAACAGACCTGTCGATTTTAAAAACTTCCTTTTACCATTCAAATATTTTTAACAGATGTTGCTCCCCAAGGGGTCGAGCATTTTAAGAACATTTATTAGGCATTTTAGTGGTATTCTTGATATATATATAGGCTGGGCTCGAAACAGATCTCTGTTGGTGGTGTTTAAACTTTCGCTTTCCTATTCTCCCCTATATTTTTAACAGTATATTATATATATATATATATATATATATAATATATAATATATATATATGGGAATAACAAGACCTTTGGAATGGACGGATCCCATAAAGACCTCCTCTATGGAGACCTTCTGTTCAGCGGGAAAACGTCCCACAGGCAGACCAGCCGCTGCGATTTAAAGGACGAGCTTGCAGGAGGGGACCTAAAAAGCCTTGACCTAACACGGAACCAGAAAACGATCAGGGAGACGGATTAGCAGAAACAGTCCTCGAAACGGTCAGCCCGAGAGACGGACTGTGCAGAAAGAAGTCTCTCCAAGTTCGAAGAAGAGACACTGGCTCAGCAGCACGGGACAAAGAGGAATGAGGGATAGAAGAAAGGCTGCAGCCCAGGCAGACAAGCACCAGCCGTCAGACTCACCTGTGCCCTCTGCCACAGGGGGATGTCATTCCCGCGTCGGATGGCAAGCACGTACCCGTCGCTTGTACCAGCAATAGACACCTAGAGCTGCAACTCCATCGTTCTTCCGAGACTGAAGGATACCTACGATATATATATATATATATTATATATATATATATTATATATATATATATATTATATATATTTGCTCAAAAAAAACTGGTTTTGGCATGTGTTCAGTTGAATCTGAGTCTAGTGGGTTGAAACGAGTTCACAAAAGAAACACCGAAATCACGAAAACATGGTCGCGGTTTGCGAGCGCATAGCTGAGGCAGCAGAGTTGGGCTGACTGCAAACCGCATTGCACGTGCAAGTCGTGCCTTTACTGAACACATGGCAACCAGTTTTGCTGACCAGTGGGGGTATAAAAAAAGCCGCTTTTGGGGGTGTTTTTAAACATGCCACCAAGACGGAGATTAAATGACACTGACCGGGGGAAGGGCTGTTGCTTGGCTTCAAGAAGGTGTAGGCGTCAGAGAAGTTGGTCGTCGCCTTCAAGTGCATCATGCTGTCATCCAAAGACTTCGTGACCGCTTCAACGCCACCGGTAGTACGCTGAACGAAGACGGTCTGGCTGGCCTAGGTCCACCACCAGACAGCAGGACAGACTGCTGGTTCTGACGGCGCTGAGACAAAGAACTGCCACTGCAAAACAACCTCAGGCGACAACTGCGTGCTGCAGCGAACGTCAACATTTCCGACCAAACTGTTCGGAAACCGCCTGAGAGAAGTTAACCTCCGAGCAAGACGGCCAGCTGTTCGACCTGTGCTGACGGCGGCTCACCGTAGGGCGCGACTGACCTGGTGCCGAGCTCATGTGGCCTGGACGAGGCAGCATTGGGCCGGGTGATGTTTCTGACGAGTCGCGTTTTGCTCGGCTCTTCCACGATGGTCGCATACGTGTCTGGAGGCGGACGGGGGAACGCTACCAAGAAGCCAACGTAATCGAACGGGACTGGTATGGCGGGGGGTCTATCATGGTGTGGGGTGGCATAGGAAGAAGGACTTCAGAAACCCCCCTGTACCGAGTTGAAGGCAACCTCCTGGTGTGGGGGTACAGGGACAAACATTCTTCAGCCTCTGGTCCTGCCTGCCCTGCAAGCCCTGGGCCCTGACGCCATCCTCCAGGACGACAACGCCCGTCCCCACCGTGCCAGGGTGGTAAACGTCTTCTTGGAGGAGCAGCAGGTCAACCGCCTCGACTGGCCAGCGTCCTCGCCCGACCTTAACCCGATCGAGCACGCCTGGGACGTCCTGGGGCGCCTGCTTCACGAGAACCACCCTCCAGCAGTGAACCTGGGCCAGCTCTTCAACTTCTTGCAGCAGGAGTGGAACAACATCCCCCAGCTGACTCTCAGGAGGCTTGTGGACTCTATGAGACAGAGATGTCTAGTTTTATCGCGCTAATGGCGGCCATACTGAGTATTGACATTGATTGTCATTTGATTTGACTGTTTCTGATTTCTGAAATGATGTTATTCGCGTTATTTCTGATGTCATGGCATTGTTCAATAGATAATGCTGCAACCTCAAATTGTCCTTGTAAGAATGTTATTTTATTTTTCGGGGTTCTGAATTGTATTACTGTGAATATGTTCTATTCGCATAATCTGACTTACATATACAGACCCACATCACCTACAGCTAACATGCTGATCTCTCTCTATCTCTATAAATATATAGATTTATTATATATATATATATGGACTTTATATAGTATAGATTTATCGTCTACATAGCATAGTAGAACTAGAAAGAAAATCGTGGAATGGGAGTTTCGATGGCAGCAGAGGGGTCTCCCGACCTTAGATAGACACTGAAGCCCCCTTAAGCGAGGTTTTCGGGCCCTTTATCTCCTGACAATCTAGGGGGGTTGGGCCACACCCGCCGGTTCATGACTCCGGATTGTCCCTCTGCTGCCCCTTTTTTTTTTCCCCCTTCTTGGGACGACTTGGGATGAGCCATGATTGACTGGGAATTCGAACCCATGCCCTTCTGGACATGCTTCATTTCCACTTAATGACTCGCGCAACTACTAACCACTGAGCCAACAGGACACCTGCTATTTGTAGGAAAGTTAAGCTTATGAAGTTCACTTTTGTTCCTCCTTGACCAGATCCAACTTGAACACCTCTCTGCCGCTTCTGCCATTGCTTTCAGGGCTTGGGTTTTTTCCCTCCCTGCAACTGAGAGCTGTTTCATGAGGCTGTATGCAGACGTTCCACAAACCCCCTAGCTCCAATTTCTTGCAGTGAGGACTTTGACCTGATAGCCTTCTCTCCTCAGGCTGTTTGCCAGATCAGCATACTTTTTCAGTCTTGTAGATTTGAGCTGCCTCCATTCTGTTCTCATATGGCACAGTGAGCTCGATCATGATCAGCTGCTTGGTTGACTGAGCGCCCAGTCATATGCCCAGTCTAGCAGACCTCTGACTGCATGTTCCGAGGGTCACTGTTGTTCTTGCCATGAATTCGCCGCTCCTGCCGTGAAGACTGTGCGGGGTGCTTTCGGAGAGGAGTACAAATAGTTATATATCTATATATATAGAGTATATTAGTGTATATATATATATATAATTATATATATATATAGGAATATTATATAGGACTGATGGAGGACGCGCAACGAAGGAATAAGGACCCAGGATAGGAGACAACGAGACTTGCAAAGGAAGGGGACGAGAATGAGAGACGAGCGGCCAATTGATTGATTATTCGGATTCGGGCAAAAGAAAAGGACCAAGGATATAGAGTTCACCTAGCTCTTTGCAAAAAAAAAAAACAGACGAGAGAGAGAAGAGTTTTTTTTATGAGACGGTGAGAATGGATAGGCGTTTATTACCTGATTGAGAGAAAAACAAAACACAAAAGAGCACAAGAGAGAGATGACGACGCAGAAGAAGAGAGAGAGACGGAAGAGGAGACAGGATCGGCGGGAGGAGAAAGCCAGGACCAAGACACGAGAGAAGAGGGAGGTCAGACGACCCAAGAGTCGTTGAGTGAAGGAGACGGGGAGAGAGGAGAGGGATGCGAGGAGGATGCAAAGACACAACTCAGGAGAGCGAGGACGAGAGAGGAGGGAGAGAGAGAGAGAGAGAACAGGAAAGAGAGAGAGAGGATGAAAGAAGGAGAGAGGACAAGAAAGACACCGACGAGACACAGGAGCCGAAGAGGGAGAGCACAGCGAGAGGAGGACGATGAGAGAGAAGGACGAGAAGCCCAGAGGGAGGAGAGTGAGAGCCTACTGGGCGAGAAGGGATTCGAGGGAGGGGAGAGAGAGGAGGGAGAGAGGGAGGGGAGGAGGAGTGGAGAGAGAATTGTGAAGGAGATGAGAGAGAGAGAGAGAGGAAGAGGGAGAGAGTCATGAGGATGAGTGAGGAGATGGGGGGAGGGTGACGGAGGTAGAGAGATGACGGAGAGAGAGAAACGAGAACGTAGAGACAGGAGGAACAGAAAAACATACAACATGAACATACAAGAGACCAAAGAGACGGAGAGCTCTGGTTCAGACCAGATTTAGCGCTTCGGACATTGAAACGGGGTGAGCAGAAACCCATTAGAGCAACCAACCATAAAACAACAGAACAAAAGCCCTCAACATCAACAATCAGGTTCAGGACACAGATAGCTCAAATGAACGGGGGCAGACAGCAAACAACAACAAACAAACATTTAACAACAGCCTCAACCATAAACAATCCAGGAAGGAAGGAAGGAAAGAAAGAAAGGAATGAAGTCAGGAAACGGAAAGAATAGAATGGAGACCAAAAAGGGGAAAGAAAGAAATGAAAGCAAGAAAGAAAAATGGAAAGCAAGAGTAACAAGTAACCAAAGGACGAAAGAAGGGAAAAGAAACACACAGATCATTGTAAGGCAAGGGGAAAAAACACAGAAGAATATTAAGACGAGGAAGGCGGAAAAGAAAAGAAGAAAACAAAGGGAAGTTTTAAAAGAAAGTAAGAAGAAACAAAGGAAGGTATAAGGACAGAAAAGTACAGAAGAAAGATAATCCCAAAACAAAATCCACACACACAACACACACAAACACACACACACATATATATATATATATATATATATATACTATAATATATATATATATTATATATATATATATCACCAGAACGTAAGGCCCCCCCCCCCCCGCAAAAAGAAAGTAAAAAGACAAAAAAAAAATAAGAGAAAGGACGTGAGAGAAAAAAAAAGGAAGAAGAAAAAAAAAGATGGGGAGACAAGGAGGAAGAAAAAGGAAAGAGAATATGTGGTAGGAAAAAAAACGACGAGGCGAGGGTAGGGGGTAAAAAAAAAGAAAATAATAGAAGAAAGACAGTTTTGAAAATTAACTATTAAAACGAAGTAAAAAGTGAACGAAAGAAAAGAAGAGACACACGGGATTACAAAAAAGGGAATAAAGCAGAGAAAAAAAAAATATTGAAGGAAATAAAAATAACCGAAAACCGAAAAGAGAAAGGGAAAACGAAACACAAAAAAATGCAAAGCAAGAGAGAAGAAGAAGTCAGAACGAAAGAGAAACGAAAAAGAGAAATAAATGAGGTGTTATCGCCTAGCCAGCGACCAATGGCCACACACGAGGTCTGTATACAAACAACCCAAAACAAAAAAAAAAAAGACAAAAGTGTTTCGTTTTAAAAAAAAACAAAACAAAACAAATTACAAATTAAAATACCAACACTGGAAATTTTAAAACCAAATCAAGTCTAACACGGACTGGTGAAGACAATGGCTCACGTAAGTCAGATCAAGTAACAGATACTGAGGGGAATGAAGAATGACAAAAGGAAGTAAAAGGTGAGATAGAACTCCAGAAGAAACGAGCTTGGCCTTGACAGAATCAAAACAAAGCGTTTTCCATAGACAGTCCCATCAAGCGCGACGGGTGCCATTCGTCATGCAGTCTGATGCACCTCACAGCCTCCTCATCTTTTCAAGCGTTAGAGACGCTGTGTCCGAACGTGCACTGGACAGAGCGTTTACTGACGGAGTTGATGGTCATCGGCATGTACCACTTGTTGGATGGGATTTTTTAGCAGCTGGAAGAATCTCTTTGTTTCTGTCTGTCTCTCTGTTTCTGTCTCGTCTGTCTCTGTCTCCTGTCTGTCTCTCTCTGTCTGTCTGGCTGTCTGGCTGTCGTCTCTGTCTCTCTCTCTCTCTCTCTCTCTCTCTCTCTCTCTCTCTCTCTCTCCTCCACTCTGTCTCTCTTTCCGCTTCCTCTCCTCTCTTCTCTCCTCTCTCTCTCTCTCTCTCTCTCTCTCTCTCTCTCTCTTGACCTTGCTGTTCATTACTATAGATCCAGGAATCCTACACCTAATGATCTATTGTGTCCATTTTGTAAGGATACCGAAGAAAACGAAGTTCATTTTGTCTTATGCCGGCCATTATACGATACATTAAGAAAAGAATTGAGCCGCTCCAAAAATATTGCAGAATAGCAAATGCTTTTCATCTAAATCTATTGTTATCCTCCGTTAATGCAAAAACTGTGTGAAAAACCTCTGCATTTACCTGTACAAAGCTTTTAAAGCAAGAGAGTTTGCAATGTCCTAAATTGTTTTATAAGTAAGATAATGAAATCTATAGTTGGTATTTATGTCATGTTTCTTTCTCTGCCGAAACTTTGAAGCTATTGTTTCTGTAAACACACACCCTTTCTAAGGGGGCGTGGCCCCCTATTGATTGAAAATAAAATGTCATTGTCATTGTCATCTTGTCTCTATCTCTTTTTTTTTTTTCTCTCTCATTCTTGGTCTTTCTCTCTCTCTCTCTCTCTCTCTCTCTCTCTCTCTCTCTTCTTTCTCTCTCTCTCTCTCTCTCTCTCTCTCTCTCTTTCTGTCTGTCTGCTCTCTCTCTCTCCTCGCTCTCTCCCTCTCTCTCTCCCCCCCCTCTCTCTCTCTTTCCAACCAGTAGTGACACCTGATTCAGTTCAGGTAAGGTTAAAGGCGGCGGAAGGAGTGGGGTGGGTTTTCTTCTGCCATGCTGTACCCCAATCACGACAAACCGCTTATCGTCATCAGCCTATCAGGCTTTGACCCTTTTTTGTTCTTACCGTGTGAAAACTATGACCCGAACATAGCCTGCACAATAGTTTTACAGAGTGGGCTACAGAAACGGACTGACGAAAATCCTTTGTGTTGAGTCTCGACAGATTTACATGAGTTGTTTTTAGTTTCTGTTGTCAGAGGTCTTTGACCTATCTTTGGACTTTTTATCTTAGATCCAAAAAAGAAAATATATGTACGTTGTTGCTGTTGTTGTTGTTCGTTGCTTGTTGCTGCTGCTGCTGCTGCTGCTGCTGCAACTTTTGCTGCCAGCGGGTGTTGCTGCTATTTTTATTTCTTGGATACTGTCATTTTTGGGCTAGCAAGCAACCAATCTCGTTACCTCGGGAAAACAGTTTGACCCGGGATCAAAGCAAAACCAATACTGTCACCACTAGAAAGGGGACACACAGTCCCTGATGGTCCAAGAGCACAGGACGCTCTGTGTTGGAACAACAGTAAATGACCTTCAGAGGAGAACACTTTCAAAACGTTGTTGCCGATGACCAATTTGAGAAAACTATCAAGAGCCAAAACCATTGTTGTCAGTTTAGGAATGTAGACGACCATTGTTTTCAAGAGTGCATATCTTGGAGAGGGGGGGACGAAAACCGACTGAAGCTACGACTAGTTCCGATCTGAAGGAAGGAGTCAATCAGAATGTTCTGTCCATTTTATCGGCATAGGACTGTGAAAATATCTTACAGGCAGTGAGCTGGTGATTCTTTTAAAGACAGCATCGAGAGAAACACACATGATATTTCACATGTCCACGGCGAACGGTGTGGAAACAGATCAGTCATTACCTCAGTGCCAAACATCCGCTTCCTGACGAAAGGAGAGGATGCAGGTTTCTTCCATTTTTAACGTTCATAAGAGGCATGGTCATCTGTGACCTTCGTACGCCCAGCCATTCATGGTGCAGAAAAAAAAAAAAAGAAAAGAAAAGGAAAACAAACAAACAAAAAAAAAGACGGGTGAAGTAAACAGAAATGATATGAGCGAAGAATGAATGAAACAGTGTGGGACTGAATTTAGGTCTACATATCACAAAATGAAACAACTACACGAGTAAGAACTTTATTTTGCTTTTTTCAGAATTCCATAGGGAGCAATCCAGCAACCGTAGAGGCCCCCGAGCAGTACAAATGTTAGCTTAAGCAATTCTACTTAAGCAAGTGACCCTATGGGGTGGGGTGGTGGGGGGAGAGACAAAGAGAGCTCCCTCTTGAAGGGCGCCAAGCTAGGAGCCTTGACCACAGAAAGAGGTAGAAAGTGTTCCAGGTTAATAGGACACGTCCGCAAGTGCGGAATGTGAAAAAACATTTGTTCTTGTTGAGATATGAAAGAGTATGTACGCATGACATGGGCGAGTTTTAGTGGAGTTGAGAGTAATATACTTCGTAGACCGGATGTCGGCTTAGGTAATGATGAAGTAAAGCAACATGATCAGTTGTGCTTTTTCATATTCTGTTATCCAGTGTATTCCACTACAGTGTTTGTACCAAGGCTTCACGCTGCTATTATATCTGGAGTCGTCCGTACGATGCCGTGCAGATCTTCTTTCGATGTCCTCCATCTCGTAGATTTGACTGACAATGTGGGGATTCCATGTTGCGTTGTTGATCACTCTGTATACGATGCGGTTCTGGTAGATTTAACTGACAGTGGGGGATTCCATGCTGTGTTGTTGATCACTCTGTATACGATGTGGTTCTGGTAGATTTAACTGACAGTGGGGGGATTCCATGCTGTGTTGTTGATCACTCTGTATACGATGTGGTTCTGGTAGATCGCTGATCAAAAGAAGGAAGAGACGTGTGGTCCCGGAACTGCATCCTGTGGAACGCAATTCAGATCGGGCACTTGTTTGTGATAACTCCCCATCTACCACACGTTGCTGTGTCTTTCTACTCGCCTAGAAGCAGAAAGGTCTTCATCCATCTGAGGGAGGTTTCACAATGCCGTGACAATGGCGTTTCCCGAAGAGGCGCTGAAGTGGAAGACGGTCAAAGGCCTTGGAAAAGTCATCCCCCAGGTTGAACTGCTCGCTGGTCTATGAGTAAGAATCAGTTTTGTGTTTCATAGAGTTAACGACTACCGGGTTTAGACATGTCGCTAAGCTGAGAAATAAGCTCTTACTTGGAGCTTTCATGGCTTCTTTTTCGCTCTAAAGCCATGCTGGGCATCAGTCAGGATGAGGGGGTGCTAATGTGGGCGTATGATTGTTTCTTGCCAGGACATTTACTTGAAGCTTGCAGCATACGCCGCTGACAGAGACGAGGCGGCAATATGCAGTTACGTTTTCTGCTTCCTTACTTAACAGCAGGTATGGGGCTCGCACTCTCGTCCAATTCTCAGGCCACTGCTGTGCCATTCGATGTCCTTGCTAAATATGTGGGTAACAAAGGTGCTAGTTTGTGTGCGCACCTCTTTTTTTTTTTTTTTTTTTTTTTTGGGAACTTTGGCCGATGTCTAGTCTGCTTCTGAGGCTTTATGTCGTTCTCAACGGATGAATTGAAAAGATGGCTGTCTTTGAATTTCTGGTCCAGAAATTTTCTGATTTTTGTGTAGAATTGTTTTTGAAATTTATCAGCGAGGATTTTTCATCTCAGCAATCAGACCATACGCAGTGGTTCGGACCACCACTAGACGGTGCCAGAGAGTCTTTGAGAGTGGGCATAGTCAAGCTTTTCAGGGAACTTGGCCTGGCAGATCCGTATACAATAACGACCGTCATCTAATTTTAAAACAGACCAAAACTTGGATATGTGAAGAGGTGTTTTTTTGATCAGTATCTCTCGCCTTTCTGAAGCCCAGCATGAATAATGTTCAGGATGTTTGGGTCGGAAGACGTTCGCGTTTCTGAATGCAGCTCTTCTTCTTCTTCCTTCCTCTCCTTCTCCTTCTTTCTTCTTCTTCTCCTTTCTTCTTCTCTTCTTCTCTCTTCTTCTTCTTCTCTTCTCCTTCTCCTTCTTCTTCTTCTTCTTCTCTTCTTCTTCTCCTTCTCCTTCTTCCTCTTCTTCTTCGCTTCTCCTTCTTCCTCTTCCTCTTCTTCTTCTCCTTCTTCTTCTTCTTCTCCTTCTTCCTCTTCTCTCTTCTTCTTCTCCTTCTTCTTCTTCTTCTTCTTCTCTTCTCTCCTTCTCTCTTCTTCCTCCTTCTTCTTTTCTTCTTCTCCTTCTTCTCCTTCTCGCTTAACGCTGTGGGGAGTCATTAGAGCATCCCATTGAAGAACAGTTTCATCACCAGGTGCTCCCCAGTTCTATCCGTTGTGTGCAGAAGCCCAGGTTTCTACCAATGGGTTCCTTCAATGGGACGAGGAGATTGAATTTCGCTCAAAGATTACTTCATTCATTATTGAAAGAAGTTGTTAACAAACTCGGTCTTGTGCGATTTTATCATCCTCAGCCTTGTTAAACTGACTGATTCATATACTCGCAGTAGCTTCAAGACTTAGCTTGCACACAGGAATGGACGTCTGGTCGCTGCTTACTCTTTCTTTGCACAGCTACTAAAGACTGGGGTCGACCTTCAAGGGTCACTTCATCGTCTGTTCTTTCTGTTGGGCAGTGTCAATGCACTCTCCCGCTCTCGGGCCACAGACCACACTTCAGCTAAAGGGACGTTCAAACAAAGTGACTGAGGGCGGAAATTGAAGCAAAATGTAGACAGAAAAGGGGGTTAGTTACCGCTAAGGAGATAGACAAACAGATTATATGACGAAACAATGCATTTCGACCTCTTGGGTCTTCTTCAGGCAAAAACAAAACAACATTAGGACAGAGAAAAACGAACTAGAAACCACTTATCTTCTCATATTCGGCGCAAATGGCAGTTGCATAAAAACGACTTAAGCTAAATGGGTTCTCCCGGAGGGTCTCATCTCCGAGATTCAGCTGAAGTGCAACACTATGGCCTTCCTTGCTGTGTTGACACCACACTCGTGCGCTGTAGATCTACCGCTGTGCAGTCCATCTACACAGGTTTTCGATCAGTGGACAGTGCAAGGCGACCTCTTTGCCAGCGACTGCTGCCGAGTCACTATGACACAGAGTGCTCGAGCGGGACAGTCTCATCTTGAAGGCTTCATAGCCAAGCTGACCAGTGGAAATCTCTTTACGATCTAAATCCAAAAGGGAATTCAAAAAGAGGACAGATCTTCAAAAAAAAAAAAAAAAAAAATGCATGTTTCAAAAAGAAGTCTTGTAATTATTCTGGTGCATTCAAAGTTCACCTGTTCTCAAAGGAAAAGTAAACCACGCCCCTTCCCAACTTCTAAAATATTCTTGGTTTAGTAAAGACTTGAACAGAGAGAGAGAGAGAGAGAGGAGAGAGAGAGAGAGAGAGGAGAGAGAGAGATGAGAGAGAGAACAGAGACAGAGAGAGAAACAGAGACAGAGACAGAGAGAGAGAAAGAGAGAGAGACTAAAGGGAAACTGAGAGAGAGAGACAGAGAGAGAGAGAGAGAGAGAGAGAGAGAGGAGAGACAGGCAGACAGACAGACAGACGGGCAGAGACAGAGAAACAGAGACAGAACCAGAGACAGAGAGAGAGAGAGAGAGAGAGAGAGAGAGAGAGAGAGAGAGAGAGAGAGGAGAAGAGGAGGAGGTGAGGAGGTGGAGGAGGAGAGGGGGGGAGGGAGAGTTCAGCAGGTGGTACTGTAAAATATCTGGCCAGTAAACACTAAACCACACAGACATCTTCAATGAGGGCTGATGCACATCAAACATGAAATGAAGTGATGCTTCTACTGGAAGAAAGAAAACAGCAACAACGACAACAATAAATTAAAGAAAAGAAAAGAAAAGACGAAGAAGGGAAAGGAAAGAACAAAGCCAGAACAAAGGGGGAAAAAAGGAATAGAAAGTAACAAAGACAGGAAGGAGGAATTAAGACAGAAGAGAGAGAAAACGAAAAACCTCAAACAGAAATAAGAAAAAACCAGAAAACAATGAAGACAGGACAAAGACGAAAGAAAGAGACAAAAAGCAGCTTTAAGAAGAACGATGGCGTAAACAAGGATGACAGAAAATATAGTAGAAGAAGAGGAAGAGGGGAAAATAGAGCAAATGGCAGAAAATTAAAACACAGAGAAGGATCATTTTGTTTTCTTTGAAATTAGCTCAAACGGTACACACAAAGGCAATATCAAAAGATGATAGGATAAAAAGAACAAAAAAGCAAATCACATACAACTTTTGTTGCCTACACGTGCTACAGTGTACATTTAAATGTGCTAAAATAGTAGAATCCATTCTGTTAATAAAAAAAAAAGAGAAAAAAATCTGTTTTTCAAGATATCACATTTGTCAAGTAATATAAGCAATGAACTTTCGTATGTCAGTCACAGTACTACATTCTTTTCTTCATTGGAATTCGTTTCGTTTTGTACATCCTTCTGACGCCAGACTTATTGAGGTATCAATCAATCAATCAATCAATCAATCAATCAATCAATCAATCAATCAATCAATCTATCTATCTATCTGTCTATAGAAGGAGAGAGAGAGAGAGAGAGAGAGAGAGAGAGAGAGAGAGATTTGTGTGTGTGTGTGTGTGTGTGTGTGTGTGTGTGTGTGTGTGTGTGTGTGTGTGTGTGTGTGTGTGCGCGTGTGTGTATGTGTCTGGTGCGTGCGCGCGCACATCCGTGTATGTGTGATTTTCCAACATTTTTCTTTCGATGCTTTTACTGCAAGCAGGAAAATACATTGTCTTGTTTTGTATTGACGCAGTGAAATATCAAACGTGAAGAATTTTAACGGTTGTTTTAAGAACAAGTAATGTGTATGTAACAACTATACACACGCACGCATAAACACTCAAGCACACACACACACACACACACACACACACACACACACACACACCATCACCTAGTTACTCGGTTCCATATCGTTCAAAAGAATACTATGCACATGTTTGGTAAAACAATTTCCTTTCAACCTGTTTTTTGGCCTTGTTAGTCATAAATTTCGAATGAAAAGAGTGTTAAAGTCTGTACATTTGTTCACGATGGTGTAAAATAAAACATGGATATTTTAGACGTTAATTGATGCGATTTTGTG
>JADBJO010001180.1:297500-300000 GCA_016801955.1 Conus betulinus
CCGATATATTCAAGCCGACATAAACCACAATCAATTTGAGCATTATAAGAAGACAGGGAGAAAGGCATAAAAACAGGAAACAAACAATAAGGGACGAAAGACAAATGAAAAACGAAAAACTAAAAAAACAAAAACAAAAAAAAAAAAAAAAAAAAAAAAAAAAAAAGGAAATGCATAACGCGACTTAACAGACAAGAAAGAAAATGGAATAAAAGACAGGAAAAAGGGGGGGGGGGGGGGGGGGGGGGGGGGGGGGGGGGGGGGGGGGGATTAGATTCTTAAAAAGGGAAAAACGGAGCAAGGCAAGAAGCCAAAAATAGGATGAAGTAAAAAAAAAAAAAAACAAAGGGTCTACTCTCTCTCTCTCTCTCTCTCTCTCTCTCTCTCTCTCTCTCTCAAGCAATTGAACTAACTCACCTTTACCAAGGGTAAGCATTATTATGCAGACGAGAACGAAGACGTTTGACGTCATGGCTGTCGAACTTCCGAGTCTTCAGCAAAACTTGTACCGCAGTTCTTCTGGGTTTGTGTGTGTGTGTGTGTGTGTGTGTGTGTCGTTTCCCTTTCCTTCTTCTTCTTTCTTTCTTTCTGTTTTTCTACTTAACGCTGAACAGCTGTGTGCGTCTATCTGATCAAAATTAAGGACGAAATATGCCTTGTTTTCAACTTCAAGGGAATTAGCTAAGTTGTTTTTTGTTGTTGTTGTTGTTTTTTTTTCTCTCCCCCCAGTGGCGACGGCGGCAGTGGCGGTGGCGGTGGTTTGCTGATCGTTGTTGTGGTCGGTGGTGGTGGTAGGCTAGTTGTCAGGGAGGTGGCGGCGGTTCTAACCCTTCCTGTCTTTCCTTGGACAAGTTATAAGAGAGAGAGACACGGGGAGGCTGGTCTTATATGGGCGCGCGCGCAGCTGATGAATTATTCATGAGTACATGAGTGATTCCCCAGGTCTTCCTATGACTAGGGGGAAGGTTTGTGCGCATAGCTTGCAGCGCGCTACGTCTGGTATTCATTGGGCCGAGATTGGAGGAGGTGGGTTCTCTGCGTTTGAGGGTGGGTGGGACCTTGGAGCGGGAGGCAGAGAGGGGGGGGGGGGAGGAGTGGAGACGGAGAAGGGGCGGAATGGAAGTAGGGGTGGGGGGAGCGGAGAAAAGGAGGAGGAAGGTAGAAGAAGGAGAGGGGGGGGTGGGTGGGTGGGGGGTGGTGGGGTGGGAGTACTCTACGGAGGAAAAGGATGGGGGGTAGGAACAGGGGAGGGAGGAGGGGGAGGGGACAACGTGAACAGGACGGGGGGGGGGGGGGGGGGGGGGGGGGTGACAAAGTTGATGATCTCGAATGGAAAAGGTGTGAGGGAAAGGAGAGAAAGAGTGGGGGAGGGGAGGACAGAAGGAGAGGGGTGGAGGGGGGGGGCGATGGGGAGTACTCTGCGGAGGAAGAGGATGGGGGAAAGGACAGAGGAGAAGGGGGAGGCCGGGGGGTAGGGGGGGGGGGGGAGAGGGAGGGGCAAGAACAGGACGTGTGGACAAAGTTGATGATATTGGGGAAGTGAAAATGCCTGACGTGGACGTGAATCAATTCCCACTTGTATCAAATGTTCGTGGCCGAATGAAGGCCCGGTCCAGGCTTAGGACTTGGGAATGAGGAGCGCCGTGACGGTACTTGGGTGGCGTCAGGAATTTCAGTCATGGGCAACCACATAGAGGTCTGACTATGTCCATTCCTGCTTTCTTTGACGTTGTCTGTCTTGAGGTTTTAAGGTTTTATGTCTGCCTCTGGGATGTTGTCTTTACAACAAGAAGCTGTCGCGGTTATAGTTGACATTTTTCGGCGTTATTTGCCTTCATCAGCAAATGACATCCCCCTTGAGGGCCACCGGGAAAGGAAGTGATAAATATATATATGTATGTATGTATTTAATTGTAAAGTTATACACACACACACACACACACACACACACACACATATATATATATATATATATATATATATATATATATATATATATATATCTATCTGCGTGCGTGTGTGTGTGTGTGTGTGGTGTGTGTGTGGTGTGTGGTGTGTGTGTGTGTGCGCGCGCGCGCGCGCGCGTGCAACTTTCCAACTGCCGTTGAACTAGATGATTTCAGAACTCCCACCTGTCCTGTGGCCTGCATGGTGGTCTTAGACAGGAATCATGACCAGATATTAATGAACATGTGACTGCAGTAGACAAGCGCATGGTGAATGGCAACTACAGCATGATGTTCTGGTTAAACTTTAGTTTATGAGCCTCGTAGTTGTTTTTTGTACTCCCAGTTCTGATAGAACAGGGAGTACTTTACAATGGTAACGAAAGTATGCTGTGTGTGTCCGTCCGTCTGTCAAAATGTGTTCCACTCGCTCCAGACAAAACTACTGGGCCGATCTTTTCTGAAAATGTGTAGGTATGTTCATTATCGGCCAAGGATGATGATGCCCAATGCTTTATTTTATCGTTGTATCCGTTGCTTACGGCTATAACGGT
>JADBJO010001180.1:312500-317500 GCA_016801955.1 Conus betulinus
GGTCGGTGTTGTTTTAAGTCGTTGTTCCTTCTTCACTTCATCGTGCTGTCTGTCTTCAACCGTTCCAACCTTTGCTTACTTATTCACCGTCTAATTTCTTAACTTTTACAGTTAACGTTTCTGTAATCAAGTGTTTTTTTCTTTCATAACCAGTCATTCTTTCTGTGACTGCTTGTGTATTTATTTCTTTTTTTTTTTTCCCCCTCTCTTTTTCTTCGTTTTCTTTTTTTTTCGTCATTTTCCCCCACAGCTTTCTGATTGTCTTTCTTTTCTTGTAACCTGTTTGCTAATATAGAGCTCCACCTTCCACCCATCCTTTGCATCCTTCCTTTTTTATATACTATCAAGCGTTTACTCGCCCATCCCAAACTCACCATCCCACTGTGGGTTTCATCCGCACTTCTACTGTATAGGATTAATCACACTCCCTCCATCTTCTCCACCACCACTCCCTCGCTCCTCCTGGCGGTTGTCCATGTGTCCCCACCTACCCACTCCCACCAGACTCTGACCAGCTGGTGCCGAGAAACCCATCCCTTGGTGATTCAGACTTTTTTGTTTTCTCCGCCTCCTTCCATGGTCTGTGTATGGCACGGCTTTCATCCCTGCCACGTCGAGCGTGTGATGAGGATTCACACCGAGTGTTGAGTCCCTGTGTGTATTTGTACTCCTTGGCCTGTCTGTCAATGACTTCGAAACTCTGTCTGTCTGTCCGTCTGTCTGTCTGTCTCCTCCTCTTTGTGTCTCTCTGTCTCTCTCCCTCCGTCTCTGTCTTTGTCTCTATGTCACGTCTGTGTCTGTCTGTCTGTGTCTGTCTGTGTCTGTTTGTCGTGTCTGTCTAGCTGTCTGTTGCTCTTTCTTAGTCTCTGTCTCTGTCTGTCTGTCTGTCTGTCTCTCTCTCTCTCTCTCTCTCTCTCTCTGTGCTGCCTGCTTGTCTGTCCACCTGTCTTTGGTTTTTGTCCAGATATCAATCTTGTTGCCATTTATATTCCATTGATTTCATTTCCTAATTAAGCCAACTGCTGTTCTGCCTTTTAAAATACTTTATGGTACCAGTCAGGTGCATATATCTTAAGAACACCCCCACATCCCCACCCCCTTGTGAAATCGTTAGCTGACAGATCCGGTCTACTTTCTTTGAATCTGCTTTTTCAGGGTGATATTTGTACTTGGCCTGAGTAAGTCTTCCATTTTTCTATGCTGATTTCGTCCTTTACAGTATTTGTCTTTTTTGTTTGTTCGCTTATTTGTCCATCTTTTTCTTTCTTTCTTTCTTTCTTTCTTTTTTTCTTCCTTTTCCTCTTTCTTTGTTTTCTCTTTCTGCTCCAGTTGCATCGTGAAAAATTCTACTGTGTGTTTCACAGTATTATGTCTCTCACTTTGTCCGTCGATCTGTCTCTTGTTTCTGTTTATCTGGTGTGGTTGATGTTTCATAGAGTTCCACTTCTTTCTTCATTTCATTTGTTTCCTTTCTTTCTTGAACCCAGCCATCCTTCCATTACTGACTCAACATTTAGTTGTTGTTGTTTTTTATCTGTTACAGTTCTACATTTTCGTAATATTGTTTTCCCCTAAATCAGTCATTCTTTCCCCGTTCTTTTGTGTGTGTGTGTGTGTGTGTGTGTGTGTGTGTGTGTTTGCTTTCTTTTCTTTTTTTTTTTTTATTCCTTTCCCCACTTGCATTCTAATTCTCGTTCTTCCTCCCCCCCCCCCACCCCCACCCCCCATCTTTCCCACCCTTCTTCTATTGTGACGTCACGTAAATTGTGACGTCAACGTGAAATTACATAACACATGAGGTAAAAACACGGGGGGGAAAAAAAACGGTGAGGCGCCTGAGGCCGGCCCGGAACTGATTATCACCAGGTGTGGAGGTACAGCCCGTATCCCAGCCGCTGTCTCCGTCAAGACAACGTGGAGAGGCTGACCGCCCAGTCAGTAGTGGAAATTACGAAGAAAAAGGTCTCCGGATTCTCCGTCAAGACAATGTGGAGAGGCTGACCGCCCGGTCAGTAGTGGAATTATTACGAAGAAAAGGGTCTCCGGATTCTCCGTCAAGACAATGTGGAGAGGCTGACCGCCCGGTCAGTAGTGGAATTACGAAGAAGAAAGGGTCTCCGGATTCTCCGTCAAGACAATGTGGAGAGGCTGACCGCCAGGTCGGTTGTCCGACGTGATCTTTTGTGTGGGTGTACCCTGTGGGACTTCGATCTACACTCATGAGCGCCTCTGTTTGCCGTGATCTTCTATGTGGGTTGTACCCTGTGGGACTGCGAACTACACTCATGAGCGCCTCTGTTTGCCGTGATCTTCTATGTGGGGTGTACCCTGTGGGACTTTGAACTATACTCATGAGCGTCTCTGTTTGCCGTGATCTTCTATGTGGGTGTACCCTGTGGGACTGCGAACTATACTCGTGAGCACCTATGCTTGCCGTGTTTTTTTTTGTGTGGGTGTACCCTGTGGGACTTCCAACTGTGCTCGTAAGTGGCTCTGCTTGCCGTGTGAAGACTGTGGGCATGTTGCAGCCAGCTGTGGGGACTGTGTCTGTTGGGGCACTACTGACGGTGCCGGTGAGAACTATTCAATGTGTCAGTATTGAGAGCGACGGCTGCATCTCCCTGTGCTCGTTGAATGCCCTTGCGGTGGTAGCGTGTGTTGATTTTGTGCTGATTTATATTGACATGTGTTTATGTATTGATGGTTCAAACAGCATTTGAAAGAAGAAACTTAACTTGTGTGTGTTGCCTGGCTGCCCATGTTCGTGGTGGGTGTGTGTTGTGTGTGGGGGGGGGGGGGGGGGGGGGATAACTGTTACACGCATCCAAGCTTTTAACAGTGAGAGTTAGACAGTCATACACACAGCACCACACTATCCGTAACCTCTACACTGCTCACCTCCACCATTCACCCAGCTATCCCCACACTTCCCATCCCCCTGAGGGCTTCATCCTCGCTTCTTCTGAATATGACACAAACTTACACACCCCACTTCTCCCTCCGTCTCCACCATCACTCTCTCACTCCTCCTGGCAGTTGTCCATATGTCCCCTCCTATCCACTCCCAGCCTGTGTGAGCAAGAAACCCATCCCTGGTGATTCAGACTCCCACCCCCCCCCCCCCCCCCCTCTGTCCCTCCATTGTCTGTATCTGACACAGCCTTTGTCCCTGCTTCGCCATGCTGCTGGCGGGATTTAGACTGAGTGTTGTGTGCCAGTGTGTATCTGTTCTCCTTGCCCTGTCTGCATGGGAGTTCGAATCTCTCTGTCTCTGTTTCTGTCTGTTTCTCTATTTCTCTGTGTCTGTTTCTGTATCTGTCTGTCTGTCTGCCTGCCTGTCTGTCTGTCTGTCTGTCTCTAAATGTCTTCTTTCCTTATTTGACAGTGACTTCCAATCTTTCTAATCTCTCTCTCTCTCTCTCTCTCTCTCTCTCTCTCTCTGACTCACTCTCTCTCTCGTCTCTCTCTCTTCTCTCTCTCTCTCTGTATCTATCTATCTGTCTGACTTTTCTATCTGCCTCTCTCTCCTCTCTCTCTCTCTCTCTCTCTCTCTCTCTCCTTCCCATCTCATCCCCCCCCCCCCGACTCTCCGTCTCCCATCCACCCACCCACCCACCCCCCCCATCTCTCTCTTTTTCTCTGGAACAGTGCCGGCAGTGTCAGTTGTGAGCAGTGCACTGCTGATGCCAGCAAATCGTCAGAGCAAGCAGCGGCAGCAGACACAGGAACACACAAGGTAACAGACACAGCAGGAAATAAGCCACAGTGTTTTTTCTGTCTTATACGTGCGTGATGTCATGTTAGATGTTTCTGGATTCGGGTTTGTTTGTTCAGCTGAACGTTTGGTAGATGAATGCCAATCAGATGAATGTTCTGGAGCTCCTCCTGTTTTGTTTTGTTTTTGTTTGTTAGGCAGCGATCAGGTTTGGAAAACAAGGCAGACAATCCTTTGGGAGCGGGGGGGGGGGGGGGGTTGATAAGCGTTTGAAAACACCTAGAGCTTTAGCCGCATAAGAATGTGGGATATCAAGACTGGACTTAACCAAAAAAAAAAAAAAAAAAAGTGAATAACGATTATTTGACCAAGTATTAGCGCCATAAATGTGAACAAGAATTTCGGGGACAGTGTTCATATAAGACGAAACAAGATAAGACTACCTGCCCAGTATGTTGTAACAGTCTAATAACGTTTTGTTTGTTTGTTTGTTTTGTGTGTTTTTGCTGTCCCAACCTCTGCGCCACCTCAGTGGCAGTACACCCACGCAGCTCATTCCAACACCCCGTCCACAACCACAGCCCAGTCGGCTGCACCGGCAATCCACAGGGAGCAGTCAATGTCAAGTTGCCAAGAGGCAACCCTACTGGAGGAGACACTGCACTGCTGCCGAGTCACTTCGGTGGTGTTTAGTGGCGCCTGTTCTGATCTAACATACGCAGAACACCACCTACTAAGCCCACTACTGACGACAGTAATTGCTTAGTCGCGGAGCCGGCGTGAGTGAGCTCTCCCTCCGGAGGGCGCCACCACGTCCGTCCCGTCCAACGACAGCCCCCATGGACTCGCCGATACCAGTGACCCCGGCGGAACCAAACCAAGCCACAGACGTGGAGAGGACATCGAAATTGAGGTCACCGTGAGAGCAGGGCATGAAGGGCCACAGAATTTGAGGCTTTTTTTATGCTGATCGATGAGATAAGGATGATTAAGATGATGCTACGGATTTATTTCAGTCTGAGACTACATGACAGGGCTGTACTCTACGCTTCCTTTCATAATATATCGCGGCGTCAACCAGGCCCGAGAGATACAGGCACCTGCAGAGTTGGTCAGGAAATTTGAGCAGCACTCTTAGAAACGCAACCATTAAGTGGATGAAACTCAACTGTGTGGTCCCCAGTCTTCCCAACTGAGTACACAGCAAACTCAACTCTGGGTGGGAGCCGGTCGGGGCAGAAAAACCACATGACTCTGATGGGATTCGAACCCACGACCTCCCGCC
>JADBJO010001180.1:320000-342500 GCA_016801955.1 Conus betulinus
CCTGCCCCATTGAAGCCGAGACAGCCCATCATTCACACCTTCAGTGTCAACGTGAACCCACTCGAGTCCTGTCCAGTGATTAATGCCTGCCGGACATAAACATGGAAACACATCTACTATTCCGGTTATAAATGCAAAACAAAACTAAAACAGCAAGCGAATGTCTATCTCTAAGGACAAAACAAACAGACTATGCCATGGTGTGGTGAGGGGTCTCTTTGAGGACCAAAACAGTGGGGGTGGGGGTGTGGTAGGAGAATGGAGGCACCAGTATAAAAAAAAAAGGAGGAAAACATATGGGTAAAACAAAATTGGAGGCTGGAGGGACCCACATAAAAAAAGGAGGAGAATAAAAGAAAAACATCTAGGGTTAATGGTGTTAGGTGACTTAAGTATTTTCCCCGTGATAAGGCAGCATCCTACTCGTTTGTTTTGGTCTTCTCTGACGCATTGTAAAATGTTGTTTGATAAAGTTCCCTTTCCTTCCACTTTGTCTATCTATGCATGCCGTGACTGTTTTTGGTCAGGACTGCGCAGAAGAAATCACTAGATTATTATTACATTTTATTATATTGAATACTTATATAGCGCATATTCCTCGGCTAGAGCCCGGCTAGTCTTTCCTCTAGGTGCTTTACAAAACCACAACCTTCGTTTGCATAAACGGGGCTGCTTACTGGGTATTGCTGACTGAAGAGCTGCCAGCTGACGCTTCATTTGGAGACGTTTCCCCCCAGGTCATCCAGTCCCATATCATTCAATGTCATTCACACATGCTCAACTCAACCTTTTTCCTTGACTTCCTTCATCATTTTCCATTTCTGACTGACAGGGTCATGCAGAAGCTATGGTGTAAACGATGTCATCCATACCAACGGCGGAAACTGGGCCTTCTCTTCCGAAAGTTGGTGATGGGATTTTTAAGTGTTGTGCAAGATGTTACGGCGGCGCGTGCGTTCACGCACGGAAACCTCGGTTTATATATCTCATTTTGGGACTGTATGGAAATGGTGTCAGAACCAGTGTTAACTCCGAGGAAAAAAAAATAATCCCCACTGTAACGAAACGCTCCGGCGGAGATTCAAAAACCCCGCAACCCCAGGATCACCAAGATTAGGGTCCGGTGGTGCTCTCTACCAACTGAGGGTTGGGTATTTCCGGTTTCCCAACGGGCCAAGAGACAACGGGTCCAGCCCATACGTTTGTGGCAAGACGTGACAAACGGGTCCAGAGTGGAAGCGTTCAGTTCGGACAAACGAAGTCACTGCTGGCCACATCACTTGTCTCGGCTCTTCAATCATCTCCAGCCACCTTGACCCGTGGTCCCTGCTAACTGTGAGTTCAGATGAGCAGGGCGAGAGAGTGGGGCTGATAACCTCTCTCTCATTATAATCCGTTTCCACGCGCGCTAGTCACCAACAACTTTCACCTTCCAACAAACAAAACGAATTGATTGCATATATTTCAACAGGTGTCCAATTTTGTTGTGTTTGTTTAAAGAAAAGGCGACAGCCCTATATCATATCCTCGTATGTGAAAAACTCTACAAAATGAGGTTTTTTCATTGAATTATTGCGGATGGTAAAAAAGAACGCAATAAAAAAATAAATAAATAAATAAATCCTCGGAATGGTTTATGATGCAATAATTCAAATGTTAAATGTAAAGTATTACTGCGCGTTTCCAAAGATTGAAGTCTGGTTATGGGTTTGGCTTTGTTCTGGCACAAGTAATGGGCTTGGAATTTGCCATGATTTTTTTTATTCGTAGGTTTCGGTCAACAGGTGATTGATTGTGCATAGAAATAAAACAGGTAACTTGAAACTTAAATTTGAACTCTCCTAATTTCTCCGTACTTCCCTTGTCCACCAGTTGATATATTGTGCATAGCAATAAAAAAAAAAAAAAAAAAGGGGTGTTTTGTTTTTTCTTTTTTATGTTACAAGACCTGAAGACGGCCTGAAGACAACCAAAACGTTGTTGATTATGTTTTTTTTTTTTTTTTTTATTTTGTGTGTGTGTGTGTGTGTGTGGTGTGTTTGTTGTGTGGTGGTGTGTGTTTGTGCTTGGTGTGTGTTGTTGGTTTGTGTGTGTGTGTGTGTGGAGTTGTTGTTTGTTTTGTTGTTGTTGTTGTTGTTGTTTTGCTTTTGCTTTGTTTTGTTTTTGTTTTTAATCTCTGAGTATCCTCAAAGACATTTAGCATTTTCACCAGAAGACCTGCGGTCAAAATCGTGTTTTTGGTTAATTTGAAACCTAAATTGTACAGTGTTACAATTTAAAAGAGGAGACAAGAAAGGGGAGGAGGGGGGGGGGGGGGGGGGTGGGGGGGCACTAAAAAGAACGAACGTCATAGCACTAATGACGCGTTGCAAGCCCTCCTTTTATTTATCGCTTTTTAGATCTTTTGTAATTTCGGGTCAGTGTAGTGCTATTGTTTGATTTCTTTAAAACGTTTGGGAAAGTGGATATATGCCTAATTGTTCAGTATTGTTTTTGGATCGATTGATAATGCGATTGGAATATTCAAGATTATGTTAGAATGTTCACCAGGGTTCCCTAGTTGCTAGTGTGCTTTGCCGAAAGTTCGAGAATGTTTTGTAGAAGCTGACCGAATTACATTTGCATACGGTCGTCGCAATTTCATTGGTTAAGCTTACTGATATGCAGAATATTCCTGAAAGGAATAATCAAGTAGGTTCGAGCATATTCTTTCGATATATCATACAAAAGAATGAGAGCTGTGCAACTGAGAGAGAGACACACACAGACGAGGAGAGAGAGAGGAGAGAGAGGAGAGAGAGAGAGAGGAGAGAGATTGTTGAAGACTTCTAGTGTGGAAGTGTTCCGAGTCTTCATTGAGTTTGAGTCTAGTGGACAAGAAGCTGCCATTAGCACAATAGTTGATTATCCGCTGCTGTGTGTACGATTGAGTTCCTATACGACTTACTGAACCTGAAGGCCGGTGGTTTGTTTTTGTTCCTATATTCCTCAACGTTTGTAAATAAAAGGATCCTCTTCGTTTCGATATCGCCTGGTGTATTTTGTCGTCGTCTGCAAGCCGAACACCTACCACAGGATCTACAACGAACTCTTACAAGCTATATGTGCTAGTACTGCACTTACCTTGTACTCAGCAAGTCGGAGCATTTTAGCAGTGTAACATACAGACTACACTTCTCTTCAAGCTGCGTGTCTTACTGGAGTCTCCAACGTACGTCTCTGGTTGTCAGACACTTCTTACTGTTCTTGTATACGTCATGTTAGTATGCAAAAGCATCTTTGGAATGTGTGTGTGTGTTTTTTTTTTTATCCCCTTACTGTTCTATGCATGCAGGCGGCTGTTATAAACGGACATTTTTTCCATTCTCTTTTATAGGCTACTAGCTGATTTTTTTTTTCTTCTTTATTTATTTATTTATTTATTTATATTTTGCACGATTAATTACTTGGTACACTGTTCAAACATCCAGCCAAGAGGGGCAGGACGTATTGTGAATAACTTACCCGACCAACGACTACAACTCTGTCTGTCTGTCTGTCTATATCTGTCTGTCTCTCTTTCCTTCCTCTCTCTCTCTCTCCTCCCCCCTCTCTCTCTCTCTCCTGTGTGGTGTCTCTCTCTCTCTCTCTCTCCTCCCCCCCCCCCCCCCCCCGTCTCTCTGTCTCTCTCTCTCCTCTCGCTGTATTAGTGTGGGTGCACGTTTGGGCGCAAATGCATGGTGTGTGTGCCGTGTGTGTGTGTGTGTGGTGTGTGTGGTGTGTGTGTGGTCTATAACGTCGTGGTGTGTATGTGTGTGCAATGCGTGCGTGCGTGCGCGGTGTGTGGTGTGTGTGTGTGTGTGTGTGTGTGTGTGTGTGTGTGTGTGTGTGTGTGTGTGTGTGTGTGTGTGTGTGTGTTGACTACAAATATGTAAGTAAGCGCGTGCCAGGGAGTGCTAGACTGTGTTTCGGTCTGTCTCGTGTCTTGTGCCAACAGAGTAATTACTTGGATCGGTTCCACAACTGTCTTAAATGAAACGGCAACTAATTTAGTCATTGTCACCAAAAAGGAACAGTTCTCAAACCGCTCATTTCCATACGGGCAAGGCTGCCGAATGATCAGACTTCATCCGATTCTGGTTCATTGGCCGCCATTTTTTTTTTTCTCTCTTCACTTTTGTAGATGTCTTTCTTTTTCCTCTCCGATGGGCATGGAGTGAAATAACGTGGGCGTATAACTCTCACGAGACGTTGTCAGACCTCATAAGGACAATGGCAAATGAATGAGAACGAAGTCAGGCCACGTGGCCGATGACGTCAGAGTTTCCTTACATGTGAGTCATACCTCTCCTGGCTAGACCTGCGTCTTCTTTTTTTTTTTTTTTTTTTTTAATTTCTAAACGATCTTGCCCTCTCTCTGTCTAGCTGTCTGTCTGGTGGAACTTTTGCCTCCTCATACAGAATCCTAGCATGGGGGTGTTTTTTTTTTTCTCCCAACCAGTGGCCATTCCCTTTCCATTTTGCTATTAGTCTCTGTCTCATTTTCCTTTGTCTCTGTCCTTCTCTCAACCCCTGTGTGTGTGTGTGTGTGTGTGTGTGTGTGTGTTTCTCTCTCTTTCTTCTTCTCTCTCTCTCTCTCTTCTCTCTCTCTCTCTCTCTCTCTCTCTCTCTCTCTCTCTCTCTCTCTTTATTTTTCTCCTTTCTCGCTATCTGTCTGTCTAAAATGTCAAATGAAAATAAAATGCAAACAGACACAAACATATACAGAGACACGTACCGAAAGACAGGGGGGAAACACACACACACACCACACACACACACACACACACACACACACACACACACACACACACACACATACACACACACACTGACTGACAGACTGACTGACGGACTGAAACCATTTACTATCAGATTAACATAATGCTGTACTGACATTAAAAAAAACCCTAAATAAACTAATGAGAAAAACGAAAATAATCCAAATAAACATCTGAATGACATAAAAATCATAAAAGAAAACTAATAGGGAAACATTTCACATTTATAAGTACAATGATAAAATCAGAGATTGTAACAATAAAATAAATTACATCTTAACTGTACTGAAAAAAAAAGGCTCTCTCTCTCAATCTCTCTCTCAGAAAAACACCATTAAAAAAAAAAGAAGAAAAGACCCCTTGCCCCCGGGCCCAAACTCATACACACAAAAGCACACACGCCCTAGCACACACAAACAGGCCGTTGAGAGAGAGAGAGAGAGAGAGAGAGAGAGAGAGAGAGAGAGAGAGAGAGAGAGAGGAGACAGGACAGACAGACAGACAGACAGACAGACAGACAGACAGACAGACAGACAGACAAATGCTAGCCGGCCAAGACATTTATACATAAAACAGGGGAGGCAAACTGCCAGAGACAAACATTAAAAAAAAAAACGAAAAACAAACAAACAAATACGAAATCCCTCTTTAGACAAAGACAAACACAGTAAAGATAACAGAGAAGAAAAAGAGGATTACAAGGATTGAATGAAGAGATGTACCAACTCAAAGACGCTAAGACACTGGGGTTTAAGAGACAGGGAGGGGACAAGGCGGCTTAAATGGGAGGGGGGGGGGGGGGGGGGGGGGGTTGGGGGGTCGGGTCGGGTGACGATGAAGGGCAAAGAGGAATAATCAGAAAGTTATACAAATCCCAGTCTTTGTCAGACACCAAAGAACACCACCGAAGTGACTCGGTAGCAGTTCAGCGTCCTCCTCCGGTGGGTTGCAATATGACAAATTGAGTGCTGTCCACCAACAGCCGTGGCGAAGTGGTTAGCGTCGCGGACTCCCGGCTGGGAGGTCGTGGGTTGATTCCCCGTAGAGCCATGTGGGATTTTTTCTGCCCGGACCAGCTCCTCCCCAGAGTTGACTTTGCTACGGGCTCAGTTGAGAAAACTGGGACCACACAGTCGAGTTTCATCCACTAAATGGATTCGTCTCTGAGAGTGTTTGCTCAAATTTCCTGACCAACACTGCAGGTGTCTGTCTTTCTCGGGCCTGGTTGACGCGCCGGGATATATTACAAAGGTAAGCGTAGAGAATGCAACCTTGTCATGCAGTCTCAGATTGGTATGGAAATCTGCAGCATCTTCATCATCCCCCATTCTCATCGATCAGCATTAAAAAAAAAAAAAAGGAAGAAAATTTCGAGGGGGGGGAAATTCTTTCTGGTGGACTGCCGATGCCGGGCCCGTGGTGGGCCGGGCCAGGCTGTAGCTGTGGGGGAACGTGGGTCGGAATGAGCGGCGTGGATGCAGTGCCGCTGAGGTGGCCCAGAAGATCGGACAGAGGGGACAAAAAATCCTTCTGGTGTACTGCTAAGCATCTTCGATTCTTTACCCATCTCGCTCTTGTGGCTAATGGAATTGACTCTAAACCCACTGACAGACAGAACATCGATTGAAGATGGTCTTGGGGTAACTGTCTCAGAGGCATAGAAAATCGATTGAAGATGGTCTTAGGGGTAAATGTCTTCAAAGGCTAATGGAATCGTCTCTAAATCCACTGACAGAAAAAAAAAAAAAATCGGTGTGAAGATGGTCTTGGGGTAAATGTCTTCAGAGGCTAACGGAATCGTCTCTAAACCCACTGACAGAAAAAAAAAAAAAATCGGTGTGAAGATGGTCTTGGGGTAAATGTCTTCAGAGGCTAACGGAATCGTCTCTAAACCCACTGACAGAAAAAGAAATCGGTGTGAAGATGGTCTTGGGGTAAATATCTACATGACTAAATGACTACAAAGTTTAGATTGATGTAGCACTAGTAGTCTTTGCTGGGACCACACAGCCGGCGAGCACCTTTCGAACTGGTTTGTCTGTGGTTTATAACGGTTTGTCTGTGGTTGTAACGGTTTGTGTCTGTGGTTATAACGGTAAGCGTCGTAGAAATGTGTCTGGTGATGATAACAACGGATGTCTTAGGAAATGATTTGTTGGTGATGATAGGGGTAAGTATCTTAGCAACTGGTGTTTAGCGATCGTAGTGGGTCAATCTCTCTTGCAAACGTATCTGATGGTGTGATTCTCCCCGCTTCCCCTTTGCCCCGACCCCCCTTCCCCCCTCGTCCTCCTGTCCCTCATCCCCTCCCCCCATTCCTCCTCTCCTCTCCACCCCCTTTACCTTAGATCCACTTGCAATGATTTGAAGGAAAGAAGAGAGTGCGGAAGGTGGTGGGTGAGGAAAATGATTTGAATACGAGATCGGTAAGGTAAAGTAAAGTAAGGTGAGGTGATGCTGCTTATAGCCCAGCCGACCGCAAAGAGCCACATCAGGGCTGTGACCGCGTTGAAGTTAACTCACGTAAAAAAAAAAAAAAAAAGTTCACACAACCCTTTAAAATACACCATAAAACACACACACACACACACACACACACACACAAAAGGAATTTTGTGTGTAAAAGCTTCCTTCCGTAATTTCTTAAATCAGGTGAAAAAATATTGATATCTTTAAACAAAATAAAAGATCACGTCAGCTCGGACATCTATGAACACAGTTTTCATGGAGTCTGCTGTGAAATGCTTTTGTCTTAAATCCTGCAAGTCCCAACACTCTAGAAGAACATGTTTCACGTGTGAGTGGTACGCGACATGGAATGCACCACGGAGCGTTTTTCACTTTGTAAAAGATAAGAATGAGTGTAAAAGGAGTGGCCTTATGCAAACGCCACAAAACTGTTTCCTCTTTACGGTCGCCTTCGGAACATGGTAAAAACTCTTTCAGATTTGGACGGATTCCATCAATTTTGTTATCCATCTGCGAGTTCCATGAATACTGAATGGAATAAGGAACCTTTCAATTTTCAGTCGAACACCTTCCAAATGAGCTATTCCGGCCAACCGTAAGCATCGTGTCTTTCATCCATACAGACAAACGTTAGACGGGGTAAAATCTTAGAAGTCCGACGTCGCTTAGCTTGGCATTGATATGCGAAAAATGCGACTGTCTAGCTGAAAAGTGAAGTACTCCTGACCTGTCGAGTCTGCTTCTGATTTCACAACAGAACGGAAACAACCCAAAACAATGCTTTCGAACTTTACTTCAGCCATTAATCAAAACACCATTGACACAGATTAATGACAAAATTGATTTGAACAGCATGTTTTGTCACTTTCAAGTCCACTACTACCCATCTTTTCAAAAGTCAGAACGCCAGAGATACACAAAAAAACAGTCAGTAGTCCGTGTGTCCGCCATTTGCGTGGATGCACGCGATGCACCTTTGCCTCATGGATTGAGTCAGAGTCCTCAGAGTCATCTGGGGTATTTGCCTGCCACTCCTGCTCAAGGAACTGGAACAGCTGGTTGAGGTCAACTGGCGGGGGGTGATTGCTTCGAAGTCGCCGGCCCAGCACGTCCCATAGGTGCTCGATTGGATTAAGGTCAGGGTGAGCAGGCTGGCCAGTCCATGTGGATCACGTGTTTGCTGCTGAAGAAAGTGTTGACGACTCGAGCCCTGTGAGGTCTCTGCGTTGTCGTCTTGAAGTACCGCGCCTGGTCCAATAGCTTGCAGCGCTGGCAGCACAAGGGGCTGCAGGATGCCATCCCTGTAGCCCACACCGTTGAGGTTGCCTTGCACCATGTGCAGGGGGGGTTCTGTAGTTCCGTGCCATCCCTCCCCACACCATTATGGATCCACCACCATAGCGATCACGCTCGCTCACGAGACCATCGTGATAGCGTTCTCCTTGCCGCCGCCAGACACGGTTCCTGCCGTCATGAAATGATAAGGCAAAGCGGGACTCGTCAGTAAACAATACTCTTGCCCACTGATCTCTGGTCCATGCTAAGTGACGCTGGGCCCAAGCCAAACGAGCAGCACGGTGAGCTGGTGTCAGGACAGGACGGACGGACGGCTGGTCGTCTTGAGCGCAGGTGTGCCTCTCTCAACCGGTTCCGAATGGTCTGGTCACTGACGGTGACATTGCCGGCTGCTTGCAGCTGCCCCCTGAGTGTGTCGGAAGTGGCCGTTCTCTGCCTCAGAGCCGACAGGACAACAAACCTGTCCTGCTGCCTGGAGGTGGACCTTGGGCGTCTGGACGTCTTCGCTCAGCAACACTTCTGTCTGGTTGAAGCGGTCTCTCAAAGTCTGAATGACTGAATGGGCGACTGACAGTCGACGACCAACCTCTCGCACCCCCACGCCCTCCTGAAGCCACGCAAATTGCCCGCCCTTGGTCATCCTGACTCAGTCGTTGTCTCCGAGGCATGGTTGCAAAAGTGCCGTAAACACAGGCATAAATGCCCACCAGTCTCTCAAAACTGGCTGACCTGTGTTCAGATAAGACATGGGTTGCACGTGCATTGCAGTATTCCTGCAGTTCAGATGTGCTCTGTTGCACAGGCCTGTTTGATTTGCACCCTTTTTTCGTGCAGTATGTGCACATTTCAGTTCACCGCTGTGATGTGCATGACACAGACTGAGTTGATTTCTGATCAAATTCAAGTTGACTGATCAGGCATGCAACCAAATTCAGTAAGTTTGGGTGTGTGCAGTGCCGTGTTATTGAAAAAAATAAAGTCAAACAAGGTACTCTAAAAAGTGGTAGTGGCCTTTCAATTGTTGTTTTCCGTGCGTGCACGCCTACGCGTGTGTGCGTGCGTATGTGTGTGTGTGTGTGTGTGTGTGTGTGTGTGTGTGTGTGCGTGTGTGCGTGTGCGTGTATGTGTGTGTGTGTGTGTGTGTGTGTGTGTGTGTGTGTGTGTGTGTGTGTGTGTGTGTGTGTGTGTGCGTGCGTGTGCGTGTATGTGTGTGTGTGTGTACGCTCGCGCGTCTGTGTGGTGTGTGTGTGTGTGTGTGTGTGTGTGTGTGTGTGTGTGTAGACGCACGTCTGCACTCTCATTCAGGAGCCTACTTTTTTGTGCTACCTGGCGGGGTTTGATATAGCTAAGAATTGCGTGACACACACACACACACACACACACACACACACACACACACACACACACACACACACACACACACACACACACACAATAGCGCCACGACAATCGGCATAGGCTGTTGTAAGGCGAATGAAAGAAAGCGGATTTTTTTCTTTCTTCTTGTTCTTCTTTTTTTTTTTTCTTTTTTTGAAAGGGAAGTAATCGATGCCTGTTCTCTCTTGTCTCAAATTAGCCTTCCCAGGGACCGCCGAGGGCTTTTCGGACTGGTAGGAGGGCTTGCCAGTGAGCCAGAGTGATTTCCCTTAGGTACGGTCTCTAGGGACAGGGGGGGAAACTAATTTCTTCACCGCTGGCACACATCATAACTAAGAATAGAGGGTTGGGCATAATGGGAGTGGGGTACGTGTGTGCGTCATGGTGGTGGGGGGTTATAAAGCGGGAGAGGGGGTGGGAGGGGTAGGATGCCGTGTGTGTGTGTGTGGGGGGGGGGGGGGTAGGTGGAGAGGAAGCTGGGGGTGTATATGTGCGACAGGAATGTGAGGGAATAGTTTGAGGGAAGAAGTGGGAAATGGGGAGAGGGGTGGGGGTGGGGGTATGGCCTTTAAATGAAACGATGGGCGCCTATGGGGCCGTTTCACGACTAGTTGTCGCCAACTTGGATGGTGGTTTTTAATCGGCTTACTTTTAAACAGGGTAGGGGTGGGGTAGGGGGGGGGGGGGGGGGGAGCAGTCTTCCTTCCTCTTTGTACTTGTCTCTGTGTGCCTCGCTCAGATTCTGTTTTCGACTCTCTGTCTGTCTCTGTCTTTGTCTCTCTCTGTATCTCCCTCTATTTGTCTGTCTGTCTGTGTGTGTCTCTCTCTCTCTTTCTCTCTTTCTCTTTCTCTCTCTCTCTCTCTCTCTCTCTCCTACATTGTGTCTGATTCTCTGATTCTCTCTCTCTCTCTCTCTCTCTCTCTCTCTCTCTCTCCTCCCCTCTCTCTCCTACATTGTGTCTCCTCTTCTCTCTCTCTCTCTCTCTCTCTCTCTCTCTTCCTCTCCTCTCTCTCTCTCTCTCTCTCTCTCTCTCTTTACGTTCCTGTCGCTTGACTCTCACAGTTTGTTTGGTCTCTTTGCCTGTTACTCTGTGTGTGTGTGTGTGTGTGTGTGTGTGTGTGTGTGTGTGTGTGTGTGTGTGTGTGTGTGTGTGTGTGTGTGTGTGTTGGGATGAGCACATTTTTGCACTTACGCGGTCAAGGCACATGCAGATTACACAACACAGAAGTTCGTCATTTCTAAATTGTCGGTGCAAGGAAAGCTCCCAGAGATAATAATTAAAGCAGGTCGGCGTGAGGTCACTCATCAGGGAAGACACTGCGCTGCTGATGGATATCTTGATTGACGTTGATTTGTGCCTAATCCGATCCAACAGAGATACAGGACACCACCAAATCATGTCCTCGTGATACCAATCATCGCTGAGTTCCGCTGCCAGTGCAATGGAGCATCCCCTCTCCAGAACGTCAGCACCACGTCCATGAAAGGGGCACTCCTTCCGAACGTGCAGACACCCAGCTAAAGCCTGGAAGATGAGTCATCAGTGGGGTGGACAAGGCGGCGTGGAATGCAAGCAGCAGGTCACGTGAACGTGAACAGGCCATGAAGGGCTACATCACCTGAGACTTCAGTTTCTTTTTCTTCGTTACTCGGACTCTGATAGATGTGGATGATATAATGCCATATGGCTTGATACTCTCTCTCCCTCCCTCCCTCCCCCCTCTCTCTCTCTCTCTCCCTCTCCCTCCCTCTTCTTCTTTCTCCCTCTCTCTTTCTCTTTCTCTCTCCCCCCTCTCTCTCCCTTTTTCTCTCTCTCTCCTTCTCTCTATCTTTTTCTCTCTCTGTCTCTCTTTCTTTCTCTCCCCCACCTCTCTCTCTCTCTCTCTCTCTCTCTCTCTCGTCTCTCTCTCTCTCTCTTTCCGATCCTCGTGAAGGATGCTGAGTTCCATTCTGGTTGTGAAATCACCAGTCAAACCTGTCTTTGAGAACAGATCCTGGTCTCAAACAGGGCTAGGAGAGACATACACATGCCGTTGTTGGCCTAGCAATTTGATCGCTTGTTTTCAGGTGCGTCCTTTAAGTGGATACCACTTGACAGTGTGGTTTCGGCCTTTCAGTTCAGGCCACAGCGTGCTGAACATCTCAGGTTCGGGCCAAAGGAGCCGGAAAAAGGTGTTAAACCAGGTACCATGCTGCGGTGGTTAATGTCGCGGATTGCCGACTGGGAGGTTGCGGGTTTAATTCTGCTCAGGGCCATTTATTTGTGGGCTATTTATGCCCCGCCCAGCTCCTGTCCGGAGCTGAGTTTGCCATCAGCTCAATGGAGAAGACTGGGACCACACAGCCGAGTTTCATCCACTTAATGGATGTGTCACTTGAGAGTGTTGATCAAATTTCCTGACCAGCCCTGCATGTGTTTGTCTCTCTCGGGCCTGGTTGACCTCAGGATGTGTTATGATATTAAATGTAGAGTACAGCCCTGCCACGTAATTTCAGAGAAGAACGGACCTCCGTAGCATCATCTCCATAGCATCATCTCCATAGCATCATCTCCATCATCCTTATTGCCATCGATCAGCAGAAGAAACCTCCAATTATATGGCGCTTCAGGTCCTGTTCGCCTGTGTGTGAGAGTTAGTTTCCCCCTTTGACTCCATGGCCCTTGCTGAGCTGGCGTTGAGGTCGTCCCGGTGTCGGCAAGTTCTTGGAAAATTGTCGCTGGACAGACGTTGTGTCGCCTTTCGGGAGGGGGGGGGGGAGGGTGGAGGAGGAGGAGGGGGGAGGGGAGAGGACGCTCACTCTCCCATAATTTTCATTTTCAATAGGAGGCTTGCTTAGCAATGTCCTGTGAAGAGATCAGAACAGACACCAGCGGAGGACATCACATAAGTAGTGCTGTGTCTCCGTCAGTGGGTTGCCTCAAGATGACTTGACATTTACTGCTTTTCTGTGGATTGCCAGTGTGCCGGGGCTGTTACGGGACAAGCCGGGATGGGTGGGGTGTGAACGGAAAAATCCGAATGAGCAGAGGGGCAAGGTAAAGGGTGGGTGGGTGGGGTGGTGGTGGCACTGCTGCGGCACAGACGATGGGCCAGAAAAAAAAGGTGTTCCTGTTAACTTTGAGTAGCACTGGGGACAGACACAGGAATAAGATAGTTTATAGTAATTGTTTTTACATTTTAGAGGTAGCTTGAATTAAAGTTAGGAAGAAATTTATCTCTTTATGTAAAAAAAAAAAAAAAAAAAAACTCATGCACCTTGAACTCCTGCGCTCGTGATCCATGCGATCAACAGTTACTCCTACAGTATTGGAAGGTTCGTGATGACAAAAAGAGACGTGGATTAAAAAAAAAAAAAAAAGAGAAAGAAATAAGCGCAGGAGCAAAAAAAAAGAGAAGAGAACAAGAAAGAGGAAGAAAAAAAGAGGAGAGAAAAGAGAAACAGGATAAGAGGAAAGAGGACAGAGAGAAAGGAAAGTAAACAAATCTCCTTTCATAGGATGGGGAGAAAGTATTGAAACGCTGGATCATAAATCTTCCTCGCTCCACGACTTGTACATTAGAGCACTTACCGACAAGAACCAGTTCAGTCGTACAATGCAGTAGGTCTGTTAAGTATTTTTTCAGGATTATCAGGATTATCTATTATCAGACGCCCGGTGGTGTCTTCAACTCAACGAGCAGATGTTCGGATGTATGTGATTATTAGTCAATTAAAGAGGAGGATAGTGAACAAAAAACATTCTCTCTCTTTTGTTTCACTTTGTTTACCCTCCTTTCTCTACTCCAGCTCTTCTTCTTTCTTCTTCTTCTTCTTCTTCTTCTTCTTTCTTCTTCTCCACTCCTCCTCCTCCTCCTTCTCCTCCTCCTCCATCTTCCTCCTCCCCTCCTCCTCTCCTCCTCCCTCCTCCTCCTTCCTTCTTCTTCTTCTTCTTCTTCCTTCTTCTTCTTCACTCCTCCTCCTCCTCCTCCTCTTCTTCTTCTTCTTCTTCTTCTTCTCCACTCCTCCTCCTCCTCCTTCTTCTTCTTCTTCTTCTTCTTCTTCTTCTTCTTCTTCTTCCACTCCTCCTCCTCCTCCTCTCCTCCTCCTCCTCCTTCTTCTTCTTCTTCTTCTTCTTCTTCTTTCCCCGTCTCTCTCACTCTCTTTCCCTATCCCCCCTACCTTTTCTTACCCCGTTCTTCTTCTCATTTCATGTCCTGCAACACCTAATCAAAAAAAAAACTGTTGGAGCACACTCATATTTCAAGCCCATTGCAAAGTTCTATGCTGCAGATGAGGTGGCCCGTGCATTTTATAGGGCGTTCGGTCAAAACGACAAACCCAGATGAGTTTTACATGGACGGCCCACATATTTTTTTTTTTTTTTTATCAGAGAATATTACTTGGAGTTTTGTATGAAAAAAAAGTTTCAAGAAGCAGCGTTTCCCATCTTATTCTCATCACCACTTACCTTCCCCCTCCTCCCCCCCCCCTTTTTTTTTTTTTTAATTCCCCCACTTCCTACAACTCTTGACGCTAGTCGTTGGCGTTGTGCCAGGGCAGCCGAGGGTGCTGGTGAAAAGAAAGGTGAGGTTACCCAGGCGATGTTTTCTCTTTCTGCTGCCAGAGGAGACGAGAGAGAGGCGAGATCTTGAGAGAGAGCTAGTCTGTTGGCGTTGAGAGAGTAGAGATAGGGCAAAGCCGAGGGAGAGCTGGGAGAGAGAGGAAGAAAGAAGAGGTTACCCAGGAGAGGTTGAGGGTTAGAGAGAGGCGGGAGAGAGGAGAGAAGAGAGAGAGAGCGGAGAGGGAGGATGAGAGAGAGACGAGCCCCGGAGACGCGGGAGATCAGGGGAGAGGAAGAGAGAGGGAGAGAGTTGGGGGGGGACGAGAGCCTAGAGAGGGAGAGAGAGAGATGCGAAGAGGAGGTCCGATGAGAGTAACAGAGATGTCCGACCGATGCGAGAGAGAGAGGATGAGAGAGAGCTGAGACGAAGGAGTCGGAAGAGATGTTCAGAGAGAAGAGAGAGAGAGAGAGAGCCCGAGAGGCGCGCATATTTGTAGTATGTTCAGCCATTATTGATCTGAAACTATGCGTTCTCTTAACATGCCTCTCTCCTCTCTCTCTCTCTCTCCTCTCTCTCTCTCCTCTCTCTCTATGTTTGACTGTCTATTTATATGTCTGGTCTGGTATTGTTTGTCCGCTTATTCACCTGGCTGTCCGTCCTTCGCTACCTGTCCATCCAGCTATTGAAATATGTAATCATCTCATGAATCATTGTCACACGTTATTCCAGTGTATGCTGCTCTTAGTTCTTGTCCCCATGGACATCGGGTATTGTACTTTAGTGCTTCGAAAGGCTGTTTCTTCCTCCTCAGTAGTTCCAGGGCCTATGGAAATGGAAAAGTAAAACCTGCTCGAATCTTCGACGAAAAGGGTGGAATGGAGTCGGCATTTTGCCAAATGAAAAGTGCAATGGTATACACCTTTGACTTTCCTTCAGTCTGGCACAGTTGGTGTGGATGATCCTGATTTAAATCGTTATTCTCTCTCTCTCTCTCTCTCTCTCTCTCTCTCTCTCTCTCTCTCTCTCTAAGTTTGGTACAGTTGTCAGTGATGATCCTGACTCAATTTGTTTATTCTTTGTCTGTCTGTCTGTCTGTCTGTCTGTCTGTCTGTCTGTCTGTCTCTCTCTCTCTCTCTCTCTCTTCCTCTCTCTCTCTCTCTCTCTCTCTCCTACCCTTCTGTCTCCATCTAACTCTTTTTCTGTCCGTTCTGTCTGTCTGTCTGTCTGTCCTGTCTCTTCTGTATCTTTCTCTATCTCTCCCACTTCTTGTTCTTCTTGTTCTTTTCTTCTTCTTCTTCTTCTTCTTCTTCTTCTTCTTCTTCTTCTTATCTGTCTCTTCTGTGTCTTTTCTCTATCTCTCCCACCTCTCCTCCTCCTCCTTCCTCCTCCTTCTACTTCTACTTCTTCTTCTTCTTCTACTTCTTCTTCTCCTTCTTTCTTCTCTCTATCCCAGTTGGCAACTCTTCTCCCCCTCCTCCGCCCACTCCACCTCCACGTTGCTAGGCTGCCTGCAAGCAAGCAAGCAAGCAAGCAAGCAAGCCATCTCATGGCTCTTCGGTAGAGGCCGATCGCACTCTGTGACGAAGGGAAACAAGAACAATCACATTTTAGCATCCCACGGTCTTTGCAATACGAGCTTGACGCCATGTTTTGAAAATATCTTTTAGAGATCGAAGCTAGAAGAGAACGATGAAACCAAGTCAGGAAAGAATCAGCAGAAACATTATAGATTGTTGTATCGGTGCATTTGTGTTGGTAGGATTCATGGCAATAAAGAAATGTTGCGTTGTCTGCAGTGAGTGATTTTTTTTTTTTTTTTTTTTTGTGACCACTCATTCTTCACCAAAGGTAATTGTCAATGCCAACAGATAAGGGTTTCTATGTGATAGGCAGACTGATGGACAGACATAGAGACAGGCAGCTAGACAGACAGAGTGATGGGTCATGAGGATACGGAAGGGGTGTGGGAAAATGACAAACCTAGAGGCTTAAAAACAGTTGGGGGAGGAATGCATATGCGTGTGTAAGTGTGTGTGCGCACCAAGGCATGTGTGTGTGTGTGTGTGTGTGTGTGTGTGTGTGTGTGTGTGTGTGTGTGTGTGTGTGTGTCAGTGCATGCATGCATGTATGTACGTTTGCGTGCGTGCGTGCGTGCGTGTGCGCGTGCGTGCGTGTTTGTTTGCGCGCGCGCGTGTGTGTATGTGTTGTGTTTGCATATGTGTGTCTATGTGTGTGTGTAAACGTGCATGCACATGCGTATGCGCATGTGTATGTGCTTGTGCACGTCTGTCTGTCTGTCTGTTTGTCTCTCTCTCTCTCTCTCTCTCTCTCTGTCTCTCTCTCTCTCTCTGTCTCTCTCTCTCTCTCCACACACACACACACACACACACACACACACACACACATATATATATATATATATATATATATATATATATATGTATATATATATATATATATATATATATATATATGTATGTATGTATGTATGTATGTATGTATGTGCGTGTGTGTATGTATGTATCTTCAGTGTAAATCGTTGTTAACGATATGACGGTTCTGATATGGCTTCTGCGGTCAGCCAAGCTATAAACATGAACCGAATTGATCTGCTTGACAGACACAAAGGGATGCTACATACATGTACATCAAAATGCATGGCTGTGTCACAGCAGCATGACAGACTATGAGATGCAAAGCAGTCCGTTTCTTTAAGAAACACTAGGTGACAGTTTCTTCCTCTGACATCAAACGACCGAAACCAGCCTTTTCTTTCAACCTGACGTCTTTCCTCCGCACACAACTGCATCCACTCCATACACATAAGGCGCAAACAAAGGTCAATTTTGATTTCATCCCCTCCTTAATCTTTTAAAAATCCCATGGGGGGTTTTTTTACTCTGGCATCAATCAAAGCTTATATATTTTCATTATCTGTCTTTCAGCTGGTGCAACCAAACAAGCACGCTTCTTTGAAAAAGTCACTACTGATTTTGCAGGTTTACTCACTGCAAGTGTCCACACACACTCTCTGTGGTGTCCGGAACTGGCTTCCTCTGTGCGGGGATCCCATACTGCCCACTACTTATCACAACTACTGGTCGGCGACAAAACTTTGCCCAACCTGGATCTTCCGCGGATCGGAACTTGGCCCGGGGAACGCGCGCAGCCCCCGGCCAATCTGTACTGTCTCATGTAATCGCGTAGCATACGAAATATCGCGCTCCACATTACATGACATCAGACGTATTAGTGGAAACTTATACCATTTCGATGTATGTACCTTTCACCTTCCAAAACACGTGCTGCTCACTCTGAAGTCATAAGCGAAAAGGAAAAAAACAAACAAAGGCAAATGATATCACGTTAAATGTCAAAGGCCAGAGCTGAAACGTTGTCGATGCTTCCAGTAAGCGAGCATTGCCCTAACACTGACCTTTGAGCGGTCAGAAGTCAGTCCACTGGATTGTCTGTTGTTTGGGGTCTGCCTTGGTCTCACTGAGATGATGCGATTTAGCAAACACGGGAAAGCACTTTCTGTACCTGGTTGGCTTGGTTTGATTATCATCGGTCAGATCAAGAATATGCCATTTGAAGAAACACCACTCGCTCTCTGTCTCTATCTCTGTTTCTGTGTGTGTGTGTGTGTGTGTGTGTGTGTGTGTGTGTGTGTGTCTGTCTGTCTGTCTGTCTGTCTCCCTCTCTCCCTCTCCCTCCCTCCCTCTCTCTCTCTCTCTCTCTCTCTCTCTCTCTCTCTCTCTCTCTCTCGTGAATTCAGTGTTGTTGTCTATTCCTGGAGGATATAAGAAAAAAACTGATTAATTAAGGCAAAGCATTACAACGACCCTTGTAATTTCAAACCAACATTGCTCTCATCGTCAAGAAACGAAAATACTATTTCCAGTCTTCCACAATGTTTATGTAATGTATAGAAAGTACTAGAAATTAACGTCTTTGCATGTGTTCATATAATGCACAGTGCACTGTGACAGTTGGTTTCTTCCCTTCCCCCATCTGAATAAAGATCCACCTTCACATTCTCTCTCTCCTCTCTCTCTCTCTCTCTCTCTCTCTCTCTCTCTGTCCATCCCACTTCGCTCCTTATTCCCCTATCATCCCTCTTCCCCCCTCCTCAATCCTCCACCACCACCCCCACCCTCCACTTCCACGTTGTTAGGCTGCCCGCAGGCAACCAAGCCCTCTGATGGCTCTTCAGTAGAGGCCAATCGCACTCTGTGATAAAGGAAGCCGTGCTTTGAAAACATGTATAAAGATCGAAGCTGAAACAGAACGATGAAAAAAAAAATGTTTAAAAAAAAAAAATCAGTTAAAAACATTAGACATTTTTTGCGCTGGTGAATTTTGTCTTCTTTTGGCGGTTTATGACAAAAAAGAAATATTGCATTGTGTGCAGTGAGTGATTGTTTGTGACCACTCGTTTATCACTGAAGGTAGTTGTGAATGCCAGAAGATTAGGCTTTCTATGTGATAGACGGACCTAGACAGGCAGCTAGACAGACAGAGTATTGAGTATTGAGGACAGGGAAGGGGTGTGGGAAACTGACAAATGTAGAGGCTTAAAACCAGTTACAAATGTAGAGGCTTAAAACCAGTTACAAATGTAGAGGCTTAAAACCAGTTACAAATGTAGAGGCTTAAAACCAGTTACAAATGTAGAGGCTTAAAACCAGTTACAAATGTAGAGGCTTAAAACCAGTTACGGGAAGAATACATATTCATGTGCAAGAGTGTGTGCGCTCCGAGGCATGTGTGTGTGTGTGTGTGTGTGTACATGCATTCATGAGTGCACATATGAATGTGTGTGTGTGTGTGTGTGCGCGCGTGAACATGAATGTACGTGCGTATGTGCATGTGTGTGTGTGTGTGTGTCCTCCTCCTCCTTCACCTCTTCCGTCTCTCTCCCTCTCTCTCTCTTCTTAAAATCTTGAGCACAATACGTCATGGAGGAATTCACATTCCACCAATTCTCTTCGTCTCTTTGTTTTTCTGCTTCACCATTACTCATTCTCTCTTCAGACTTCAGAAAACTTTATTATCTCTCGTTAAAAGAGAAATTGCATTCGTGACCGCTGCCCTAAAAGTTAAGACATGCATATTTATGGTTACAAACGTGAGAATGAAATTAAACAGTAAAACAAGTGGGGTAGTCTTTGCTCCCATGAAGAACCTAAAACACAGAGTAACTTTTATTCAAGACTGGCACAGCCTTTTAAACTTGAATAAAAGTCAGACAATACACAAGACGAAGACAATCTAATAGTGGGGGGAAAACAAGCGCAGGCCAACAACTAAATTGTCTTCATAGTAATGTCTTGGCAAAACTTTGACTTAAGGAGGACGGGAGGGGGGGGGGGGGGGGGGGGGGGGGGGGGGAAGCAGGAGGTTGAAGATGTAAAAAAACTGGGGAAAATGAAATTAAGAAAATATGAAAACTCTTCACTGGCTGCATAAGGGAACCATCGCAATCCTCTTAAAGGAGATATATTTGTATTGCCTGCTCCGAGGCCTTTCGTCATTCGTATTGCCTGCTCCGTTTCCTTTCGTCATTCGTATTGCCTGCTCCGAGGCCTTTCGTCATTTGTATTGCCTGCTCCGAGGCCTTTCGTCCGCTGGATCGGAAACTCATCAGGGAGACACGGCTGGCTGTATCTGCGCTCCCGGCGTCAAATAGAGACACACCACAGTCCATAATACCGTGGTGTTCTCACCACCAAGGGTGCAAAAAAGAATCCAATAGCACCCCCCGAAAGCAGCCAGCGAAGAGCAGCAAAGGAAACCAAACGAAAAGTGTGTGGAAGAAAAAAGTTGCTGAAAAACTACAGATATTATGCAAATAGTATAAAATGTAGGGTGCAATCCTTGAGCCTACGCTTGAGGATCCACCAAGGATGCAAGGGAGATCAAAAGACAAAAACAGAGACAAAATGAAAATTAAAATTACATTCAAACAATGAAACATGCGTGTATCACCAAAATGAGAATTTCATTCTTTCTCCTTTTTGGTAGTACAAATAAAGTAGCATTCAGCCACACACGATTATATGTACATACATGCGTGCCTGCACGCATGAGAAAAGAGAAAGAAAGGAGAGAGACATTGAGAGAGAGAGAGAGAGAGAGAGAGAGAGAGAGAGAGAGAGGAGATTTATCATTAAAAATCATTGGGGAGAGAGCAAAAAAAAAAAAAATTAATAAGACATATTCCAGACATTTCTATTCCTCACTGCTCCAGGACATGCACACATAACACACATACACACACACACACACACACACACACACACACACACACACACACACTCCAGCATCTATACTTTCCTGCTTGCTCTCACAGACATACACACCCGCGCACATGCTTATGTCACAGGTGATCCACCGCCTCTTCTTACACGCTGTGTTTGTTTAAAAGCGCAATGGATTTGAACACAAAGCTCTTTTTTGTGCGCATCAGCTTAGCTCTGGGGACACAAAATCGTCTGCCTGATGGAAGGAGCTCAAAACTGTCGCGCAAACGTATGCCCACTGTCACTAACAATCGCACGAGCCTTGTTGACCGCACGCCTTTCATACAACTCACTCATACTCTCCTGTCTCTCACCAACAATCTTACCACAGATGTTCACAACGCTATCAAAGAGTTTGCCTTTTTACAAACTAAGATTTCCATACCAGCAAATGCATGAAAAGGTCAGAAGACAGACTCAATAAAACTTCTGTAAAATGTTTTAAGAATTTTTGGCTGGACATGCAGATTCCTCAATTTGCGTAGGAAATACATTCTGGTTTGACATTTTTTGTATGCGACCTGGTGTGTGTATTGAAAGTGAGCTTATTGTCTAAGCTTATTGTCTATTGCCCAGAGATCTGTATTCCTCTACCCGTTCCACTTTTTCACCCTCAATATAAAAGATCAGCACATAATTTTTTCGCTTTCCTAAAATCTATGATCATCTCCTTTGTTTGTTTGTTGTGTTTGTTTTTAATTTTTTTTTTACATAAGCTCAAGATGATTTTCTTTACGCCAGGTGCTGAAACGCTCAACTTCATCAAAATATGTTACATCAGAACTGGAAAGGTCTACAAGAGCTGTATCAAGGGCTCTCTCTCTCATCTGTCTGTCTTTGTCTGTGCCTGCCTGTCTGTCTCTCTCTCTCTCTCTCTCTCTCTCTCTCTCTCTCTCTCTCTCTCTCTCCCTCTCTCTCTCTCTCTCTCTCTCTCTCTCTCTCTCTCTCTCTCCCTTCCCCCTTCTCTCTCTGCCCTTTCCCGATATTATCAGTTTCTATTCAGAAAAACACCCTTTTAAAAACTGTTGGAGCACAAACTTTTTTTTTTTGCTGTCCCAAAACTCTGCGCAACCTCAGAGGCAGTGCACCCACGCCGCTCATTCAGACACCCCATCCACAGCTACATCCGGCAGGCCCCACCGCAGCCCCGGGGAGCAGTCAATGTCAAGTCGCCAAGAGGCAACCCACCGGAGGAGACACTGCACTGCTGCCGAGCAACTCCGGTGGTGTTCAGTGGCGCCTTTTCTGATCTAACATACGCAGGACACCACCTACTAAGCCCCCTACTGACGACAATAATTGCTTAGTCGCGGAGCTAGCGTGAGTGAGCTCTCCCTCCGGAGGGCGCCACCACGTCCGTCCAACAACAGCCCCCATGGACTCGCCGATACCGGTGACCCCGACGGAATCAAACCAAGTCACAGACGTGGAGAGGACATTGAAATTGAGGTCACCATGAGAGCAGGGCATGAAAGGCCACAGAACCTGAGACTTTTTTTTTAATGCTGATCGATGAGAATGAGGCTGATTAAGATGATGCTACAAATTTCCATTTTAGTCTGAGACTATATGACAGCGCTGTACTCTACGCTTCCTTTCATAATATATCCCGGCATCAACAAGGCCCGAGAGATACAGGCACCTGCAGTGTTGGTCAGGAAATTTGAGCAAACACTCTCAGAAAACGCATCATTAAGTGGATGAAACTC
>JADBJO010001180.1:347500-355000 GCA_016801955.1 Conus betulinus
ATCTCTCATTCTTCCTTTCTTCCCCACCACGTCTCTCTCTCTCTCTCTCTCTCTCTCTCTCTCTCTCTCTCTCTCTCTCTCTCTCTGCCACCAGTTCAGTGAAGCTCATTCATTTCTCACACTCACTACCTCTTTCCTAGGCAAACCTGACCATCCCTCCTCTCTCCCTCCACCACCTCCCCTCTTCCCCCTCCCCACAGTGCCCAGTCTTTGATTCCAGACACCTGGGCTCAAAGATCCGTGAGATTACAGCAGGTCCAATGGAGTTTTGATATTGGTTGAGGAGAAGCATAAAGCTGGGAGCGGTAGGGAAGGGGGGGGGGGAGGACATAGAGACAGAGAGAGAGAGAGAGAGAGAGAGAGAGAGAGAGAGAGAGAGAGCATGTGGGTGGGTGGGTGTATATACAGAAATCTGGAGGTGTTGGTTTGGTAAGGAAAGAAGTGTGAACAGGAGGAAAGAGAAGAAGAGAGGGGGCAAGGTTTTGGATTGATATAGGCGAACTTGATATTATGAGAATTAATCTTGATGTGTGGAATTGCATTTGTGTGAAGGATATAGGGCTTTTTTTTGGTTTTTTCTATTTGTTTATTTGTTTCTTTCCTGTGTTTGTTTTGCCCTTTATTTCAAACTTTGGTGTATTCTATTGGCAGCCTAAAATACCTCGTGTAAAAGCTGCAGTCCCATCATCACTTTCACCATCGCTCATATCGTCACCACCACCATGACCGACACCCTCCTCCTCCTCCTCCTCCTCCTCCTCATCATCATCATCATCATCATCATCATTATCACCATCATCATCATTATCACCATCACATAAGGAAGAAAAAGAACAAGAACAAGAGCACCAAGACCAAGAAAAAAGAGAAATGAGTAAGACTGCAAAAAAAAAAAAAAAAAAAAACGTAGATAACAATTATCACTTTAGATGATACAGTCATTGATCATATCATTATCGCCATCATTATGTTTGTCGTCATCGTCATTTCTTCCCATTATTTTTCTTAGCCTTTGTTGTCTCTATATAAATCTGCTTTCGTATGTCGGAAAATCAATTTGTTCTTCAGGAAGATTCTGATCTAAGGATGACAGATTTCAGGAAAAACGTGCAGAGCTGATGGAACGCAGCCAATGAACACACATTTTTCTGAAGGTCCCTATAATAAAGAGAGAATTAAGAATTTCTTTCACTTTTTTTTTTTTAAAGAATTTAGCAACAAGGCATTTTGTAACACTTTCGTAAATTACTGAAAAAATTGATATTTGAATCTCAATGAAATAAAATCATGTTTATGAGATGCATTAATGTATATCATGTAATAAGATTTTGGATCACATTAGTGTAAACTGAGGTGCATTTGATGTTATCATAACTATCAAATTAAGAATTTGGATCACAATAAAATAACAATCATTTGATGCTATCATAACTATCAAGTTAAGAATTTGGATCACAATAAAATAACAATCAGGCGTATTCGATGTTATTATAACTATCAATGTGTAAGATTTGGATCTAAACAAAATACTGTCTGTTTATAAGATGTATTTGTGTTACAATAAAATTAGGCAGGTGAATTCGATGCTATTACAACTATCAACGTGTAAGATTTGGATCTCAACAAAATACAATCAGTTGATAAGATGTTTTGTGTCATTACTGTTTGTAATACCGTAGGATTTGGATCTCAATAAAAAAAAAATCACGCATATTAGATATATTGGTATAAAGGTGCAAGATTTTCATTCAGTTGAAATAAAGCCAGGCATATCAGACATATTTGTGTATCTCAAGTTATGTAATGTTAATCTCAGTGGCATGACGTAAGATGTACTGATATTGGTTCAGTTTTAACATTCGGATTTCAATGAACTAGAATCGGAGGTAGCAGATGTCACAATAACTATCACATTTATAAGGTTGGGATCTCAATGAAACAAAGGGAGGCATGATAGATGTATTAGCATCTTATTCAGGTAAGATTTGATGTTGATGTATAGCCACTTTGGGGGTAAAACAACACGCACAGAGAAAAAGATGGAAGTAAGGGTGCCATTCAGGTTGAGTTTAATCTTGTCATCCCTGCAGTGCCATTCTGCTCTGTTTCTGTTGGTGATGGTGGTGGTGATGGCGGCGGTGCTGGTGTTGTCAAGGTCGTTTTCTCTTTTTTTTGCTGCTATTTCTCACCTATTCATCACAAAAATGGTTACCATGATCTTATTCTCTTCCTGTTTTATGTTCCCTCCCACTGTTCGTCTTTCCCCTTTCTCTTTCTCTTCCTTTTCTTTTCGTTTGTTGTTCTTGCTCATGTTCTTCTTGTTATTTTTAAGTTTCAAAACGGGCGTGACTGAGGGCGGAAAATGAAGCAAAATTTACAAGAGAGGGGGTTAATTGCACCAAGGACATAGACATGTCCTTGCTTGTTGTTGTTGTTGTTGTTGTTGTTGTTGTTGTTGTTGTTTCTTCTTCTTCTTCTTCTTCTTCTTTCTTCTTCTTTCTTCTTTCTCTTCTTCTTCTCATCTTTCTCTTCCTCTTTCTCCACCTCCTCCTCCGCCTCTAACACATCCTCCTCCACCTCTTCTGTTTGCTGTTAATCAGTGAGAACAAAGATAGCAGTGGGGCAGTCGTCTTCACTGGGCAGATTAAAAATGATGTCAGTGATATACTTACCAATCAGCCCCTCCTTTTTTGTGACCAGAGGAGAGAGAGTCTTTTGAAATCACAGACCTGATCATTTTGATCTCCACAAATCAGGAAAGAAACAACAGGACGATAAATTAAAAAAAAAAAAAATGAAAAAGAAGACGAATCCTAACTCCTCCAATTTCCTATCTCTCTCTCTCTCTCTCCTCTCTCTCTCTCTCTCTCTCTCTCTCTCTCTCTCTCCTCTCTCTCTCTCTCTTGTTTATACTGGGAGTTGGTTTTTCGATTTTGCTCACGTTTCAACTCATTGCACTTTCAGCTGGTTAAGACGCTGTGCTTTTTATTCCTTTCCAGAAGGAAGAAGGACGTGTGGGGAGGAAGAGTGACAATTTATTTTCTGGAAGACCTGCAGGTTTCTGAGGCGAACAGTGCTCGTTCACTCTCTCTACTGTTGGCATTAAGTAAATAGCGTATTGTAGCCTTGTACTTTTTACTCGTTTTACTCCCCCCCCCCCCCCCTCCCCCCCCCACCCCTTAAATCTACCACTGTCACCACCTGTGAAATAAAGATATCTATGTAAGTTTCTTTTGCTCAAAGACTCTTTTCTTGTCTAGCTACAGATAAAACATTTTTAGAATACAGACAGGAGTCTCCCATTTTTGGTTATATATACCACACGATGGCTGGTTTGTACGGGGTGAAAGCGGCGCTGGCGTTGTTGAAATGCAGAATGTTTGTATCAGTATTTCATTCATGTCATTCTGACAACAAACAATATATAGGGTGTCTTTCTAAACTACTTGCTCCTCATACTTGATTTATGTGGGTAGACAAGGTAAGCTTGTGATGTGATCACCCTGACTTGGGCTGCACTTTTAATCCATTCGTCTCTCTTCTGTGTCTGCAGTACACCCTGTTGCCGTGCTCTGTGAATCTGCAAGAGGTATAGACATGGTGGAATGGCAGGGTCTGTCAAAACAATGTTCTTTATTGGCCTGGTGACGTCGTAATTCAGAGATCAAATTTGTGACATTATGCGTAATTTAAAAAAGCATCGTATTTAAAATGCTATCGAAGCAAAAGACATTGTATGTTATCACCAGGTTCAGTACAGCATGACGTGCTAACTAGTCATAGTGAGAGTTCATTAGTTCATTTCAACATTCATAGTCATAGCTCAACTGTCAAGATCAAATCATATAGTGCACATAGTGCAAGAGTAGTGTGTGTGTGTGTGTGTGTGTGTGTGTGTGTGTGTGTGTGTGTGTGTGTGTGTGTGTGTGTGTGTGTGTGTGCGTGTGTGTGTATGTGTGTGTGTGTGTGTGTGTGTGTGTGTGTGTGTGTGTGTGTGTGTGTGTGTGTGTGTGTGTGTGTGGTCAGTGTGTGTTTAGAGTTGTGTCTGACAATAAATGTGGTTTCAGTCAGTGTGTGTGTGTGTGTGCGTGTGCGTGCGTGTGTAACGATTTTTGGGTTTTGCATTCAGTTGTCATCACAAATAGTCACAACATATATCTCACATATCTGCGTGCATGCAAGGAAAAACGGCAGTTAATATTTAGAAAGACAAATGTTTCACAAACAAATCTCCCACAAAAGTGCCCACACTCACAAACAGAGGGACTGACAGACACGGCATTGGTACACATTGTCAACTAATACAATTCAACATCAACTAACCCCTCGATACTCATGTGCACTTGCATAACCCAATCCTCTAAAGAGAACATTCGCACTTCTCAACTGCTGTGTAAACATGAGGACTTTGAGAGTCCCTTAGTGGCGAGGTCAACACAAGGACTAAGGTATATTAGAAGGTATCGCAACAAAGTCTTACCTGGACTAAGGCAAATTACAAAGATACTATTCTCTCTTGAAGAAAATTGGTATAACTAATAGTAATCAGTGTTATTTTTGTCAAACAGTGAAAGATTCAGTATACCATTACTTATGGCATTGTAATTATGTCCGCAGATTTTTGGAGCGAACTAGAGAGAATACTAAGAGAAAATTGCGAAAATAAGTGTGTAAGATTAAGTTTTAATATGGAATTGGATTTATTTGGAAACAATGAACAAATAAAAATAGACGACGGCTTCGACCAAATTTTCCTGTTTGCTGAATACGTAAGTGTAAAATTAACCCTCAAGTACTTTTGAACCATATAGGAACAAATATAAAATCGGAAAAAAATAATGCGCTACATGGAAATGCGACTAAGAGAAGTTATGTAAAAGGTGATATACATATCAGAATCTTATGAAGTGTAAACAGATAGATAAATATTGGTTTGCAGAAATGTTCAGACCTTCTAAAATCCTCACCGCAGATTGCTGTACATTTGTGATTTTTTTTTTATTATTGTAACAGTTTGATGTGCTGATGTATTGTGCCTTTATTAGTGATGGAATGCTTTGCTTTTAATTTTAGAAGTTATGAAATGTTTTTTTGCATGTATGTGTGCCAAAAGTTTAATCTGAAAAAGTTATGCTTCTTTAGATAAGAGATAAGAACTAACCCCCCCCCAAAAAAAAAAAAAAAAAAAAATTAGTAAAGACTGAAGCTGCTTATCTGGCGAACAGCGGTGTTAATACAAGTACTCTCTTCGGACAGTCCCCCCCCCCCCCCCCCCACCTCCCCCCCCCCCCCCAAATGTTTAAGAAATTACACACACACACACACACACACACACACACACACACACACACACACACACACACACACACACACACACAAAGATTCAAAGATTTAATCCTGTTGACCCCCTTTTGGGGCATGGAGGACTTGAAAACAAAATGTACAAATGTAAACGAAACACATCAAACATCCAAAAATTTCCCGATAATTGACACACTGGATATAATGTTACACAACTTTACTAAGTTTTAAAAACTTCGCTAAGTTTAGTAACACTTTTTTTTATTACCACAGAGCAAACGACAATAGTTAAATACGGACTTTATACATGTAAATTGTTTTGGTATAAACTTATTTCTAATATCATCATATTTGGTGCATTTCATTACAAAAAATGAAATTCGTCGCCAAGGTCATTCTGGTCGCAGTCCCGACAAAATCGTTCATCATGAGGTATTCCAAATCGTCTGCCAGTTTCGATCATGAGTTTATGATTACCACAGCGGAACCGAATTAGTGGGTATATATAAACATCAGGCAACATTTCAATATATTTTTCACGGCAAAACTCTGTTTTAAAAATTCCTGTAAAATAAACACTTATTACTAGATTCTAAAGCATCGTTCCAAGCACGTATGTAAACATCTTCTAATGAATTACGAACATTTCTACAGATACTATGAACAGACGAAAACTTTTGTGTCTCCCACACAAAGTCGAATCCTGTTTCGATAAGGATGTTCCGTATACACATCAACCACCTAGATGTAAAACCCTGATTTCTGTATAAATCATATAATACCTGATACAATCTAGATGAATATTTGTTCGTTTGTGGTGAAAGTAAGGATGACCAGAATTTTATCATTCGTGCATATACTTGAACTGAAACAGGATACATTCCTAGTTCTCCATATATTAGTTCTGTTTTAGTAGAACGATTTAAATGAAAAGATGCTTAAAAAATTTAGCTGAAAACTTTCCATTAGCTTTAAATCACTATATCCCCAAATTTCACAGCCATATAAAAAGTACAGGCAGAACCATTGACTGGTATAAGTCCAGTACAATGTTTATAGGCAAATTTTGAAATCTTGCCATCTTTAGCAAAGAAAACATTGCACATTGCGCTTGGTCATACAAATACTTCTTACATTTATAAAAAAATTTCCTGTTCTGCTAAAGATTATACCTAAATATTTGAAAGTGTGTACTATTTCTATGGACTGGTTTTTTTGAACTTTAGTTTTTTTTCTAGGATTATTGCGTCCATTAAAGACTACACCCTTTGTTTTTGCTACATTAACATTAAGCTTCCATGCGGTACAGTACTCGCTTAATACATCAAGAGCATGCTGTAAACCACAAAAAGAATCTGCAATAACAACAATATCATCAGCGTATAAAAGTAAAAGTAAACTAATGTAACTTAATAAATCTGAGTCAGGGATATTTAAATCAATATTCAAGAAAGCACAGTTACGATCTGTGAGATAAAGTTCAAGATCATTCAAATACAATGAAAATAGCAAAGGTGAAAGATTTTCACCTTGACGAACACCTCTAAAACTGCCAAAATATTCAGATTGACTCCCATTCATAAATATACAAGATTTTATTTGCTGATACATATTCGTGATTACTTGCAAAATCTTTCCATTTACGCCTTCTTTGATAAGCTTTTGCCATAATCCCTGCCTCCAAACTGAACAATTGCTTCTTACGACTATTGAAAATATCAATTAAACTTTTTAAAACAAATATATGATCTATTGTAGAATGATTTCGTCTAAAGCCAGCTTGATTTTCCCGAAAGTGTGTTGTTATTCTCAATAACACACACACCACACACACACACACACATACACACACACTTCACTCTCTCTCTCTCCTCTCTGTCTCTCTCTCTCTCTCTCTCTCTCTCACACACACACACACACACACACCCACACACACACACACACACACAAACACACACACATACACACATACTTCACACTCACACACACACACACACACACACACCACACACACACACAAACACACACTCACTCACTCTCTCTCTCTCTCTCTCTCTCTCACACACACACACACACACACACACACACACACACACACACACACACACACACACACACACACTTCACCCACACCCTCACCCACTCTCTCTCTCACACACACACACACACACACACACACACACACACACACACACACAC
>JADBJO010001180.1:370000-392500 GCA_016801955.1 Conus betulinus
TCATCTTTAGGTCAATTTCCACAGAAAGTGGAAACAGGGCGCAATGTCTTTTTTGGCATCGATCGCCTTTTAGAAAATGGTGTCACGATTTGATTGTGGACCTTTGACGTCATCATGTCCGAAAAGAAGATTGTTAGACATACCTTACCAATATTTGAAGTTCCACCAAAATTTGTTGTCTACATCTCTGGCAGATTCACAGAAAATGACAAGATGTATTATAGACACAAAAGAGAGATGTGTGGATTAACTCAACAAAAACAGGGTCATTCGTAACATAGCCTTACCTTGCATCACCACATACATCAAATATGACATGCATGTAATTTGAAAGGTGTTCTCTGTATGGTTTGTTTCCAGAATTACACATGATGCAATGCTGATGCCAGGATTTTGCATTCTATAAGGTTGATACAGTTTTTTCCCCCAAATGATTCAGCGGTTGTTTGGTATCAGCCGAAAATGGGAGATTCCTTCTTCTACTTTAAGTATTTGTAGTTAATCAAAAATCTCTTTAGCAAACGAACATTACGCAGCAAGTTATATTTTCACCAGTGGTGACGGTGGTGGATTTGTAAAAAAAAACTTCTAGAATTAGTAATAAGTAATATAGATATAGGTTCTGTTTACTTGTTACCGACGGTAGACAGAGTGAACAAGGTTCACGACCATTCACCTCAGAAATCAATGGGCCTTTCAGTAAAAAAATAAATAAATAAATAAAATTTAAAAAATAAATAAATAAAACAGTCAGTTTACTTTCGCTCACNNNATATAGTGCAAAGAAACAAAAAGTTGTAACTAATTACGTAAATAGTAATGCTAAGACTCGAAACAATGTAGTAGGAAAAGAAAATTACATAACGTTTTCATCATTCAAAATTACATTCAAAATGACTATGCGATTCTAAACAACATACCCTTTCACACAAGTGCCGCACATAGCATGCATATTCACATAGTAAATCATTTCCGTTCGACCACTTGAAGCATGTACGTCCATCTCACCATTATTCATAGTATCGATGAGAACATACACGTTTTTGAATAAGGTCATCAAGCTGTGTAAGGTACTTGATTTTTTCCACCCAGTCCTGGGGACACATACACACACTCAAATATGTACAGAATAACCAATTAATTAATTCGCTATATATACAACTGAAGTCAATATCATTGACAAAATATGAGAACTAACAATACTATAAATGCATCAGGGGGGGGGGGGGGGGGGGAGGTTGGAAAAGGGGAGGGGGGGGCAGAGAGGGAAAGTGGAGAATAAAGGGGGGAGGACTTGGGATGGGGAAATGGAGGGGGAGGGGGTAAGTGAAGCAGGGAAGTTATGGAGGGAGGCATCGATGTATGGTAAATATAGTGCCGTTTACCCCTCCACTTTTTACACGCACACACACATATTCATAAAGTAATTAAGGCATAGACGAATACAAGTATATACTTTTAGATAATTGGTTTGTAACCTTCTATTCACATTTGAAATAAGCATGAAATGATTTAGTTTATGAATAAGGATTTATGCAAGAGTTGTTTAAAAATGATACAATGTTTTGAATAAGGAATTTTTTTTATAGGCTGTCTTGAAAGAATTAATGCTCCCTTTTTCTTTAATGTTTATTGGTAGGGAATTCCAAAGTGTTCCGCCGGAGTAGATAAGACTAGTTTTGAAAAGATCAGTTCTTGGTCGACGGATAAGTATATTATTAGTGTAACGTGACTGATTGAGAGAGAAATTTAGCGGTTAAAGTAGGAGGTGCGTAACCGTTCATAATTCTGTACATCATTATTGCTTTGTTGTATTGAAGTTTGAGTGACAAAGGAAGAATGTTTAGTTTGATATAGTCTTGAGGGGTTAATGAAGATGATTTTAGAAGTATAGCCTTGAGGGCTCGTTTATTGACCCTGGCTAGAGGTTTCAGTGAATTAGCACTACACGAATCATAAAGAGTAGAGGCATAATCAATAAATGATTGAATATATGCATGGTAAAAGTGCTTACGTGCGTTTATCAAGAAATTTTTTTATTTTTTGTCAGCTGGAATACTTTTTGTGACACGCGTTTGCTTAAACAAGTAATATGGGGTGCCCAGGTGAGATTATGATCTAAGGTGATTCCCAGAACTTTATGGGTACTGACTTCTTCAAGCTGGTTTACACCTATGTATATAGAGGGGGCATTACAGAAGTTATGTTTTGTCTTTTTTTTTTGCCGCGACGTTATAATCATATACTTAGTTTTCTTTTCATTTAAAGACATGTGATTGAGTTTAGTCCAAGTAACTAACTGGTCAACATTCTCTTGCATTTTAACGGATAACTGATGGAGGTTTAGAGTGGTTAGAATGAACAGACGTGTCATCCGCGAACAGCTCGCAGGAACCTTTTATGTGTAAGGGTAGATCGTTTACGTAGAGTAGAAAAAGAAGAGGACCAAGAACTGATCCCTGTGGTACACCGTATTTTGTCGTAAAAAAATGGACTGCTTGTTACGTAAGAAGACTGTATGCTGACGGTCAGTAAGAAACGATTTTATTAGTAAAAGGGCGTTATCAGAGAATTTGTAAAGTACCAGTTTTTTTTCAGTAGTAATGTATGGTCTATAACATCGAATGCTTTTGCAAACCACCTCAGAGGCAGTGCACCCACGCCGCTCATTCCGACACCCCGTCCACAGCCACAGCCCGGCTGTCCCGCCGCAGCCCGGCACCGGCAATCCACAGGGAGCAGTCAATGTCAAGTCGTCAAGAGGCAACCCCACGGAGGAGACACTGCACTGCTGCCGAGTCACTTCGGTGGTGTTCAGTGGCGCCTGTTCTGATCTAACATACGCAGGACGCCACCTACTAAGCCCCCTACTGACGACAATAATTGCTTAGTCGCGGAGCCGGCGTGAGTGAGCTCTCCCTCCGGAGGGCGCCACCACGTCCGTCCAACGACAGCCCCCATGGACTCGCCGATACCGGGTGACCCCGACGGAACCAAACCAAGGCCACAGACGTGGAGAAGACATCGAAACTGAGGTCACCATGAGAGCAGGGCATGAAGGGCCACAGAATTTGAGACATTTTTTTTTTTAGTGCTGATCGATGAGAATGAGGATGATGAAGATGATGCTACGGATTTCCATTTCGGTCTGAGACTACATGACAGGGCTGTACTCTACGCTTCCTTTCATAATATATCCCGGCGTCAACCAGGCCCGAGAGATACAGGCACCTGCAGTTGGTCAGGAAATTTGAGCAACACTCTCAGAAACGCATCCATTAAGTGGATGAAACTCGACTGTGTGGTCCCAGTCTTCCCAACTGAGTCCGCAGCAAACTCAACTCTGGGTAGGAGCCGGTCGGGGCAGAAAAAACCACATGACTCTGATGGGATTCGAACCCCACGACCTCCCAGCCGGGAGTCCGCGACGCTAACCACTAAGGAGTCAGCAATGAGAGGGGCACTGAGTTTCAAAATCTTCCCATCTAAGTCGTCAAGACCACGTGTACCTGTCTGTTTCATATGCACAAGATAGAAGTAAACATCGTATAACTTTATAGGGGGAATAACTAATTCTGATTTAATCGCTTTAGACTCACTGTAATCGATCAAGAGTTTTAGGTGATTGGCTTTCGAGTCATCGTGTTTCACTGTTTGATCAGCAATATTAGAAAAATGATGGTTTAGAGTATCAGCAGATATATCACTCGGAATTGTGTAGGTTTTGTCAAGATTCTTGTGTGAGAGAGTGTTTTATGGCCTTCCAAATTGGTTTAGAGTTATTTTTAGAGTTGTTATAAACTAGGTTTTCTAAAATATTTGTTTTGAACTGCGTAGCATAGATGTAACTTTATTTCTTTGTTTCTAAAAACTGATCAAACTGTTTATTTTTTTAATAAAGTATCTCTTAACCATATAGCTTCTTGAATTTCATCTGTAAGCCACGGGGGTTTGGGGGAATGTTTAACTCTTTTGGTTTTAAACGGAGCGTGTTTGTTGTGTAAAATCTCTATAAAGGTTCTGTGCCAAAATTCAAAGGCTTCATCAGGGTTAGTGTATTGATAAAACTTGAGATAATGATGAATGGGCTAAGTCAAATAAGAAGAATCCCGATTAAAGTCGGCAAATGATCTATATGTGATAACTTTATGTCCAGGTTTAGGAATTTTTGTACCTTTCTTTAACCAAGTGACACATACAGGTAAATGATCACTGTAGCCACAATGTGGAGAGCATATTTCAATGATGTTTTGTTTTGTGTTAGCATAGATGTGATCTATTAAAGTTGCAGATGTTGGGGTAATCCGTGTTGGTGAATCAATTAACTGAGACAGGCCTAAATTACTGCACGTTATATTCCATCGATTATTGATCTTTAGGAGGTCTATATTAAAATCACCCAGGAGAATAGTTTCGTTTCCAGCAAGTAAAACAGCTTCCATCATGTCGTTAAATTTATCATGCCAGTCAAGGCATTCTGCGGGGTTTCTGTATAAGAATCCTACTAAGATTGGTTTGTTTTTTCTTAATATTGACTTCGACCCAGATTGATTCAATACCGTAACTTTCAAAAGAATTAATTCGTTGACACCTAAGAGACTGACTTGAATAAGGTATTAGGGCCAGTTTGCATTGGGAGAGTAGGGTCAAGGCGAATATGATTGTAACCAGGTACTGAAACGTCAGTGTTAGGAATATGTTTAGTTAATCTAGATTCAGCACAGCAGAATAGGTGGAACTGCTGCTTTCCGGAATTATAAAGTATGGAAGACAGTTCATCACGTTTGTTAATCAATCTATTAATATTTAAAATCCCAATTCTGAGACCTTCTTAGAAGGCCACGTGTTCACTGTGGACATTGGTAAAAGAGGAATCAATAATCGGAATTGGAACAAAAATCACAAGTACAGAATGACATGTCTACAAATACAGTTTTAAAGGATGATAAATAAATGCGAAATAGTGCAACTCGATAAAGAAATCACAATTCAAGTGTGTATCACACACGGCACCAAGAAAAATAATTAAGCAAAACCGTTCCAAAACACACACAAAACAAATTGAGATAAAATAAATGAATAATCAACAGGTAAACAGTAAGAAGGTAAATTAGAAAACCGTAAGAAAGTGGAAAATCGTTATCAGATTTCTACTAAGACTAAATGGAAAATAACATCAATATCAAAACTACAAAGGGGGCGTCACCACTGCAAGTCGCCCAGGAACTAGAATCAATCAGTAAATACACACAAATGGAATATGGTATGGTATACACACAAATGGAATATAGTGCAGCTCGATAAAGAAATCACAAATCAAGTGTACTCCACACACGGGACCAAAAAAAATAATTAAGCAAAACCGTTCAAAACACACACAAAAACGAATTGGGATAAAGTAAATGAATAATCAATAGGTAAACAGTAAGAAGTAAATTAGAAAACCGTAAGAAAATGGTAATATCAGATTTCTACTGAAGACTAAATGGAATAATATCAATATCAAAACTACAAAGGGGGCGTCACCACTGCAAGTCGCCTGGGAACTAGGATGAAAAACAGAAAGGATGGGGTTGGGGGGTGGGTGTCATGGGGCTACAGGGGGCTTCGGTTGTGACAAGAGGTAAACTATGTCAAAGTGAAACTGAAAGAAGTGCCAGAGTGATATAGAAAACGGAAATCGTAGTTCACGTTCAGGCTAATCTGAAAAAGCATAGAGATACTGACGGCAGCACATTCGAAGGTACAACTCCAGATATTCTCTCCACATCGCTCTCCTCTCTCTGATCCTCGTATACTTTGTATATCACCTTCTCATTGACTGATGCTTGCATGCAAATAAAAAAAGTTTATTGTTATATTGTGGAATGTGAAAAGGTTTTTCATTTGCTTACTCACCAGTAATATCAAATCTTTATTTTGTTTTTATAAACCCTCTTTTAAACCGCCATAACTGCAGTTTTTCCTCCTCCTCATATTATGATTATCAGCTTATTAAGCTGTATTCTTCAGTCATAGAACTGAAGCATTCCGATGTTTACTCGAAACATATTGAGTGTTATTGATGTACAAAATCACTATTGTCGCACAGATATACCGACAGAAACCTGCCGTAAACACAATTCTTGGCTCAGAAGAAGAATTCATCATGCGTTGGATTATAATGAGACATATACAAGAACGGTAACTCACAGTAATCTAAACGTAAAGTTACAGTTACAGACTCACCTTTCCATGCAGTCTTTGTCATGTTCATGAAATATCACATACAGCCAGAAGAAAAATAAGAAATGACCTATATTCCTCAACCTCAGCCATTAATGCATTTCCAGAGTTTTGATGCCGCTCTCTCAAAAAGTCTTCCTTATCTCATGACCCCAGACAGCTCTTTCATCTTTTGGCCTGTTCCAATTAAACCTGAAAATCTTATAAGGTCACGTTTAACAACAAGACGAATAACCGACTCAACTCAAAAAAAAAAAAAAAGGGAGAGAGAGAGAGAGAGAGAGAGAGAGAGAAGATAGAGAGAGAGAGAGAGAGAGAGAGAGAGAGAGAGAGAGAGGAAGAGAGAGAAAAACGAAAAAAAAAAAAAAAAAAAAAAAAAAAAAAAGAGAAAGATTATGAAAAACATCAGACTAAGACAGTAAACAATACCGACTGTTACAAATACACACCACTGAGTTATTTTCCCCCATGATTTCTGCCCTGCATTAGCATCTCCCTGCTTCTGCTTCCACAAATCCTATTTGCACATTGGTTTACAATAGAACGTGCCGATGGGGCTATTGCCAGCGACAAAGTCACTGTGTTCTATGGTTAATCCTTGGAAATCCTGAGTGCCATCTACGCAAAGACCTGTTTAAGCCAGCGAGGGTTCTCCATTCAGATGAAAGCCAACAATGGCTAGGATCCTGATCTTTTCGATATCTCTTTGAGAGTCTTTTCTTCCGTTCGTTTCTCTACTGTAAATGCATAAAGTTGCTGAACTACTTTGCCGTTCCCTGTAAGCTTTGTTTATTTGTCTGTCCTCTGGCTCCCCCCCTTCTCTCCCCACCACGCATACCCCTCCTTTAAACTGTATTTTCTTCCATTGATCTGTTCAAAAGTGCTCAAAACATAAACTTCAACATAAGGAATACATCGCGATTATGAGTGTGTTTATGGCTACTTGTTAAGAGTTTGTAAGCATTTTCAATATTTTCTCTATTTTTTTCTTTCTGCCTTCATTGCCCCGCTCTGCCATTTTTACTTGCTACCAAACACAGCAGAGACATTACAAAACAAACAGTGATCCTTACATTTTCTTTCTTAGAGGCTTCTGTTTCTGTCTCTACAAGGGCAAGAACAAAAGTATAAATTGCAACATCAACAACAGCAACCACCATTGCACCAAACAGCATATCTCAGTGACAGTCTCACTACGAGTAAACAAATTTCAGTCCATTGTTTGTGTGACCCTGGCACTGCCCGTTCCCAAGGGGAAAAAACCCATGCACAACCATTTTTCAACATATCGAGTACACTTTTTTTTTTAACCATGGGAAAACCTTTTCTTCAGCCGTCACGTACAGTGACCCTTCGCTGGCGTGTGCCGATTCTGTGGGAGTTACATGAGGATTCATGTCATAGTCAATTAGCTGCCAGCCTGTATGGCGTGGACATATTTCCTAAATATGACAATGGTGGTCTGACACAGGTATGAGATTAAAGGGATACACAGGAACAAATTGTCTGTTACTGTGTTTTTTGTTGTTGCATCATTCGAATCTCTCTCTCTCTCTCTCCTCCTCTCTCTCTCTCTCTCTCTCTCTCTCTCTCTCTCTCTCTCTTCTCTCTCTCTCTCCCTCTCTCTCACACACACACACACACACAGATCACTACCACCACACACACACACACACACCACACACACACACACACACACACCACACACACACACACACACACACACACACACTACACGCAGGCACGCACGCACGCGCGCACGCACGCTCGCACACACACCCATACAAGCACACGCCACAATACTCAAGGAACATTGAAGCCTTTGCCGAACCACTGGACTTCAATACAAAGTGCCTCTTGGCACATTGATTTTTCATTAGTCACAAGACTATCATGATCTGTTAGCACTAACAGGTGTACCTTAACTGACCCAAATGTCCTGTAATATCTCTATGTATAGACGGAAACATTGACATAATACATACTGCCAATTGCGTAATTTTGGTCCTTGATGAATAGACGACTTGTCCCAAGTGCAGTTTGATTATACTCAAAGGGTCTTTACATCAGTGTTGATTAGCACAAAGAGAAAGAGAAGGGGTAGGACAAACATGGGACCAAAGAGAGAGAGAGAGAGAGAGAGAGAGAGAGAGAGAGAGAGAGAGAGAGAGAGAGAGAGAGAGAGAGAGAGAGAGAGAGAGAGAGAGAGACAGTGTCAACCTCGGGGTATGTCAATGGAGGAAGGACTAGCGCACAGCCCAGACACACTCACAGCTTGCTTACAATCTCATTCATATATCATGCATTCGTCACATCAAACCACTGGTAAAGTCTGTAACTTTACTACACATAGTCATGCAAAACATCAATGCGCATGGAGTCAAAAATAAAAACATTCTCTCTTTCCTTGAAACTTCACACATATTTTTTCTTCAAAAAAAACAAAAAAAACATTTATCTAAACCATCATAACTAACCCGGGTATAATAAATAAACTTTCTACTTTACCTGGCCAGGTGATCTTAAACTATTCACGAATCACTGTCTCTCCTTTTCTTGTCTTTTTTTTCACTGTCACTTTCACAAGCACAAGTCACAACACAACAACTGGCACTGGTCAGGTTTGGACCCTGGCATTGGTCAGGTTGGAAACGCTGGCACTGGTCAGGTTACTGGCGTTGGCCTATGGTTCTGCTTGATGGAAGTGGCGCTGCCAGGTATGAGGTCGAACCCGGTTCAAATTAAATAGTCACTACTGTCCGAAGCACTGCAGAGCATCAGTGGGCGCGATAGTGCATTAATATCGCAACATAGGAAGTTCTGCCCATCAATGGACTGCGATTACTACCAGTCCCTTTTGTCGTGTTACCAGATGCCCGCCTACTTCTTCTACTGCTAACAAACAGACATTGATCTGTTCTCCTTTTTTCCTCCCTGCACTAACACCTTGCACTCTCTCGCTCTCTTCTGGTCTGCTCTACCAAATGGACATAGTTGCTTCTTTTTTTTCTTTTCTTTTTTTTCTCTTCATCAATTATCAACTCTACCTCTCAAACATCTCTCCTTAGTCCTTCCTCTGCAGACTCTATCAGGTGCTAATGCTTCAACTCGGATCTCTTCACCCCTCCTCTCATCTCTCTCTGCTTTCTTTCGTGCAGAGCCTACTCAGCGAACCTCCCTCTCTCTCTCTCTCTCTCTCCACCTGGCTTTTTCTCTCTTTTTTTTTTTTTCACTCACATAGCTTTCTTATTCTCTTCCCACCTGTCAAAAGGGCGAGTACCATTGGTCAGTATTTTCCAACCCAGTCCGAGGTTACCTCCCCTCTAATTTCATTGACATGCAAATAATCAAAGTCTTCCGTAACACATCTCCGGCCTTGCTCTCTGTGGTGGTCAATGGATCATTTAGTTAATTAACTTAGTTTCACCCCCCACTACACAGTACCTCCCCCTTTCCTACTTTAATCAGGGCGACGTCTGACTTAACTGTGGGCACTGGTCTTGTAAATTAGCTGTATCAGTCTGAACTAGACGCAGAGATCCGTCTGGCCAGACCTTTGAGAAGTTGGTCATGCCACTCAGTCTGTCTGCAGGACGGTGCCGTCTCCGTGAAGGACTACGCCGTGCCTAATTGGCTGGCGCGACACATGAAGTCGTCTGCCTGGAAACCAGGACGTTTGAGTTTGGAACTTATGTCCAGTTGAACTGGCTGGCGACTGGCCACGATTACAGCATTTTGTTTTTCTTTGTCCGTGACAGAGAGAGAGAGAGAGAGAGAGAGAGAGAGAGAGAGAGAGAGAGAGAGAGAGAGAGAGAGAGAGAGAGAGAGAGAGAGAGAGAGAGAGAGAGAGAGAGGTGTCTCACCATAATTCCGTATTCAAGATCATTCTACGGGTTCACTGGAAGGTGAACATGCATCTCACTAAGACTCCCAGTCCTAAACCATTCTACAGTGTATATTGACCATATATTTACCAGCTATAGTATACAGTGGAGAGTGGTCATATATATCTGACCGTGACTCACTGTCCAAGAGCATTTCATATGGCTCAGTAGAGGGCGGGAATGTATCTCATCGTGACTGTTTGTTCAAGACCATTCTGCAGAGTAGAGTGGAGAGTGGACATATACCTCACCATGACTCCCTGTCCAAGCCCTTTTTACAGTAGGCAGTGGAGAGTAGACCTGAGTCTTGCCATGGATCCCTGTCCAAGACCATTCAACAGGGGTGCAATAAAGGATAGACTTGTATCCTACTAGAACTCGCTGTTCAAGACCATTCTAAAGGATACAGTGGAGGGTGGGCACACACGTGTTTTGCCAGGAGTCCCTGTCCAAGACCATTCAATATGTCATTGTGGAGGCTGACATATATCCCACCATGACTCCCTGTCCAGGACCATTCTTCGGGACATGGTGGAAGATAGACATTTGTCCCATCATGATCCCTCTGTAAGACCATTCAGCGAGGGGATGGACATATACCTCATCTTGGCCTCCTGTCTAAGACCATTCTTTAGAAGGCAGTGGTAAATAGACATGTGTCTCACCATCACTTCCTGTCCAAGACAGTTCTACACAGTACAGTGGGGGTGGACATGTATCTCACTATGACTCCCTGCTAAAGACAACTCTATAAGTACAGTGGGGGTGGACATGTATCTCACTATCATGAGACCAGACATAGTAGTCCACTCTCAGTCAACCAAGCAGCTGCTCATGATCGAGCTCACGGTGCCATATGAGAACAGAATGGAGGCAGCTCAAATCTACAAGACTGAAAAGTATGCTGATCTGGCAAACAGCCTGAGAAGAGAAGGCTATCAGGTCAAAGTCCTCACTGCCGAAATTGGAGCTAGGGGGTTTGTAGGAACGTCTGCATACAGCCTCATGAAACAGCTCTCAGTTGCAGGGAGGGAAAAAAAAAAAAAAACAGAGCCCTGAAAGCAATGGCAGAAGCAGCAGAGAGGTGTTCAAGCTGGATCTGGTCAAGGAGGAACAAAAGTGAATTTCATAAGGCTTAACTTTCTACAAATATCAGGTGTCCCAGTGGCTCAGTAGTTAGTGCGCGAGTCATTAAGTGAAAAAGGAGCATGTCCAGAGGGGCATGGGTTCGACCAGCCATGGCTCGTCCCGAGATGGGAAAAAAAGGGCAGCAGACGGACATCCGGAGTCATGAACCGGGTGTGGCCCCAACCCCCCTAGAGTGTCAGGAGTTAAGGGCCGAAGCACTTGCTTGAAGGGGGCTTCTCTTCTGAGGACTCTCTGCTGCCACGCTCTCCCACGAGTTTCTTTCTACCACTCTATAAGTACAGTGGGTGTGGACATGTATCTCACCATGACTCCCTGCTAAAGACCACTTTATAGGTACAGTGGGGTGGACATGTGTATCTCACTATGACTCCCCGCTAAAGACCACTCTATAGGTACAGTGGGGGTGTGGACATGTATCTCACCATGACTCCCTGCTAAAGACCACTCTATAGGTACAGTGAGGATGGATATGTATCTCACCATGACTCCCTGCTAAAGACCACTCTATAGGTACAGTGGGGATGGACATATATCTCACTATGACTTCCTGCTAAAGACCACTCTATAGGTACAGTGGGGATGGATATGTATCTCACTATGACTCCCTGCTAAAGACCACTCTATAGGTACAGTGGGGATGGACATGTATCTCACTATGACTTCCTGCTAAAGACCGATCTATAGGTATTGTGCGGAGTGGATGCCCCACAGACAAACAGCAGAAGTCATATACGGACAACATGAAGGACTGGACTCACTATAACAAAGAGCGGAGGGCTGAAGAGACTCTTTACTATAAAGGCGTCCGTCACGGTATGCCACTGAATCGTACCGAAATACATCACAACTGACTGCTTGAGGAGTAGTAGTGGTCAGCACGGGAAACGGAGTATCAGCGGTGAAGAATTCCCACAGAGAGGCCTCATCAATTCTCTTTCTGCCGTGTGTCTGCGGTCAACTGTTGCGATGGATGCCTGGTCTGCTGTCGTCGCCTGCTGCTCCCACATCGGTCAGTCTGGCAGCGCTGTCTATGTGTGGTGTGTGATGGGGAACTGATGGTCATTTTTCTGTTGCTGCTGATTTGTCCTAGATGTGGCGAGAGAGAGAGAGAGAGAGAGAGAGAGAGAGAGAGAGAGAGAGAGAGAGAGAGAGAGAGAGAGAGAGAGAGAGAGAGAGAGAAAAACTCAAACTCAAATTAATAGTTTGGTTGCAAAGGCCACCGACCTATCTGTAATGAGGTCAAGAACAAAAGTAGAATACACACGTGCGCGCTCGGCGCATACACTGAAAATTATGAAAGAACATATTTGCGTAACAAAATGTTGTTCCTGAAATTACTCTGGCATTTGTGTGTTAACTGATAACAGTTCCTCTTCGTTTTTAGTGCTTTAAAAATGAACATAGCTACAGAACGAGATACAATTCTCTTTTCATTTTGCAGTAAAAGAAACAATGATACTTGATGAACATTTCTAGTATGGGGCAAAATGTATTTTTCTCTTTAATATTTATAGGATGAACCAACAATAAAAAAAATGTATTTCGTCCTCAGTTTGATTATAAAATGGAGTTTCTGGAGTTTGGTGTATATCTTTGATGGACATTGAAATCACTAATACCAGGTCGAAATCTCACGAACACTTTAAAAAATTCAAGAATTGTAATATCAGTTAAATATTTCTCAGGCTGTCATAGGGATTTGAAGGAACGATATGTTGAATATCCGTCACTATCAAGTATTTTACTATCCCAGTTTTGTCTATAAAGTCAATCATGCGTTGTTTAAGTTCGTGTGAAAAACAGTGTTTCATAATTCACTCCACCATTTAACCAAACTAAAGAAAAGCCACAACTATCCAAACAATGTTTTATCAAAGATACCCAATTTGTTTGTCCCACTCCGATTTCTAGTACATTGAAATACTGTTGATATTTCCATTTCATATGCTTGTCTTGGTAGTCTAGCGATTGACAGACTTTGCAGTTTGAACCAGCAGCGCGTTGATTTTATTGCACCATCTACATACGACGGATACCTTCCTAGCTCACCGCATACTAGGTATTCGGGCTTAAATTTTAAAAGCGTTTGCATTTTGCATGCAATCAAGTGAGGTAAATAAATTACAGAGAGAGAGAGAGAGAGAGAGAGAGAGAGAGAGAGAGAGAGAGAGAGAGAGAGAGAGAGAGAGAGAGAGAGAGAGAGACGCATTCCCTTTAACTCCCGTCACCCTCACTCTCCGCCTCCTTTTACCTCAACGACCCCGCTTTTTCAAGTTTCAGTTTCAGTTTGATGAACGAAGCCATCTGACGTGAGAGCTAGTTCATACGTCAGTTTGATGAACGAAGCCTTCTGACGTGAGAGCTAGTTCACACGTCGGTTTGATGAACGAAGTCTGACCTGAGAGCTAGTTCATACGTCAGTTTGATGAACGAAGCCTTCTGACGTGAGAGCTAATTCACATGTCGGTTTGATGAACGAAGCCTGACCTGAGAGCTAGTTCATACGTCAGTTTGATGAACGAAGCTTTCTGACGTGAGAGCTAGCTCATACGCGAGACCCAGCAGACGCCTGGACTGCACATGACTGCAACGCACTGGACCGGCCTCACACACCTAGCTACAACTGTGCAACGCACTGGACCGGCCTCACACACCTAGCTACAACTGTTACAACACACTGGACCGGCCCCACACCTAGCTAGCTCCAACTGTTACAACACACTGGACCGGCCCCACACACCTAGCTCCAAACTGTTACAACACACTGGACCGGCCCCAGCCCTAGACCGGCCAACTTTTACAACGACACTGGACCGGCCCTGGACAGACACCTAGTTACAACTGTTGCAACACACTGGACCGGCCCCAGACACCTAGTTACAACTGTTACAACACACTGGACCGGCCCTGGACCGGCCCCAGACACCTAGTTACAACTGTTACAACACACTGGACCGGCCCTACACACCTAGCTACAACTGTTACAACGCACTGGACCGGGCCCCAGACACCTAGTTACAACTGTTTACAACACACTGGACCGGCCCTGGACCGGCCCCAGACACCTAGCTCCAACTGTTACAACACACTGGACCGGCCCCAGACACCTAGCTACAACTGTTGCAACACACTGGACCGGCCCCATACACCTAGCTACAACTGTTACAACACACTGGACCGGCCCCACACACCTAGCTACAACTGTTGCAACACACTGGACCGGCCCCACACACCTAGCTACAACTGTTACAACACACTGGACCCGGCCCCACACACCTAGCTACAACTGTTACAACACACTGGACCGGCCCCACACACCTAGCTACAACTGTTGCAGCACACTGGACCGGCCCCACACACCTAGCTACAACTGTTACAACACACTGGACCGGCCCTACACACCTAGCTACAACTGTTACAACGCACTGGACCGGCCCCACACACACCTAGCTACAACTGTTACAACACACTGGACCGGCCCTGGACCGGCCCCAGACACCTAGCTCCAAACTGTTACAACACACTGGACCGGCCCCACACACCTAGCTACAACTGTTACAACACACACTGGACCGGCCTCATACACCTAGCTCCAACTGTTACTACTAAACGATATAAGTCAATTCATCACTGACTTGAAAAAAAAGCAAAAAACAAAAGAAAAAAACAACATATATTTGATGAAAGAAAAATGCGTAAAACAAATAATCAAAGAAAGAAAGAAAGAAAGAAAGAAAAGAAAAGAAAGAAAGAAAAGAAAGAAAGAGGAGAAAAAAGAAAAGTAAGAAAGAAGAGATGGACACATAACTCCCATGGGTGCAGTTGATCACTTGCACATCAACACAGATGTACTGGACAGCCCCCCCCCCCCCCCCCACCCCACCGTATTCTTACCAATCTACAACCCTCCACCTTCCCCACCACACATCATGTGACACATCACAGTAAACACACGCCCACATAGCCTCCTTATGAACCTCCACTCCACCCCCTCATCATCATCATCATCATCATCATTATCGATCGAGAGAGAGAGAGAGAGAGAGAGAGAGAGAGAGAGAGAGAGAGAGAGAGAGAGAGAGAGAGAGAGAGAGAGAGAGAGAGATCAAAAATAAGGAGAAAGCTGAAAAGAAAAATCTGCGGGGGAAAAAGGTGATACTGGTTCCCCACCGCAATCAAGGTGCAACACAGCGGCAGATATGACAGCAAACAACAAGGCGGCAGATATGACAGCAATCAACAAGGCGGCAGATATGACAGCAATCAACAAGGCGGCAGATATGACAGCAATCAACACGGCGGCAGATATGACAGCAATCAACAAGGCGGCAGACATGACAGCAATCAACAAGGGGCAACAAGGCGGCAGACATGACAGCAATCAACAAGGGGCAATAAGGCGGCAGACATGACAGCAATCAACAAGGGGCAACAAGGCGGCAGACATGACAGCAATCAACAAGGGGCAACAAGGCGGCAGACATGACAGCAATGAACAAGGGGCAACAAGGCGGCAGACATGACAGCAATCAACAAAGGTGCAACAAGGCGGCAGACATGACAGCAATCAACAAGGCGCAACAAGGCGGCAGACATGACAGCAATCAACAAGGGGCAACAAGGCGGCAGACATGACAGCAATCAACAAGGCAGCAGACATGACAGCAAATCAACAAGGCGGCAAGATATGACAGCAAATCAACAAGGCGGCAGACATGACAGCAATCAACAAGGGGCAACAAGGCGGCAGACATGACAGCAATCAACAAAAGGGAACAAAGGCGGCAGACATGACAGCAATCAACAAGGTGCAACAAGGCAGCAGACATGACAGCAATCAACAAGGGGCAACAAGGCGGCAGACATGACAGCAATCAACAAGGGGCAACAAGGCGACAGACATGACAGCAATCAACAAGGGGCAACAAGGCGGCAGACATGACAGCAATCAACAAGGGGCAACAAGGTGACAGACATGACAGCAATCACACAAGGGGCAACAAGGCGGCAGACATGACAGCAATCAACAAGGTACAACAAGGCGGCAGACATGACAGCAATCAACAAAGGGCAACAAGGCGGCAGACATGACAGCAATCAACAAGGGGCAACAAGGCGGCAGACATGACAGCAATCAACAAGGGGCAACAAGGCGGCAGACATGACAGCAATCAACAAGGCGGCAGACATGACAGCAATCAACAAGGCGGCAGATATGACAGCAATCAACAAGGCGGCAGACATGACAGCAATCAACAAGGGGACAACAAGGCGGCAGACATGACAGCAATCAACAAGGTGCAACAAGGCGGCAGACATGACAGCAATCAACAAGGTGCAACAAGGCGGCAGACATGACAGCAATCAACAAGGGGCAAGAAGGCGCGGCAGACATGACAGCAATCAACAAGGGGCAACAAGGCGACAGACATGACAGCAATCAACAAGGGGCAACAAGGCGGCAGACATGACAGCAATCAACAAGGGGCAACAAGGCGGCAGACATGACAGCAATCAACAAGGGGCAACAATGCGGCAGACATGACAGCAATCAACAAGGTGCAACAAGGCGGCAGACATGACAGCAATCAACAAGGGGCAACAAGGCGGCAGACATGACAGCAATCAACAAGGCGGCAGACAGACACAGCAATCAACAAGGCGGCAGATATGACAGCAATCAACAAGGCGGCAGACATGACAGCAATCAACAAGGGGCAACAAGGCGGCAGACATGACAGCAATGAACAAGGTGCAACAACAAGGCGGCAGACATGACAGCAACAACAAGGTGCAACAAGGCGGCAGACATGACAGCAATCAACAAGGTGCAACAAGGCGGCAGACATGACAGCAATCAACAAGGGGCAAAAGGCGACAGACATGACAGCAATCAACAAGGGCAAACAAGGCGACAGACATGACAGCAATCAACAAGGTGCAACAAGGCGGCAGACATGACAGCAATCAACAAGGGGCAACAAGGCGACAGACATGACAGCAATCAACAAGGGGCAACAAGGCTGCAGATATGACAGCAATCAACAAGGGGCAACAAGGCGGCAGACATGACAGCAATCAACAAGGTGCAACAAGGCGGCAGACATGACAGCAATCAACAAGGCGGCAGACATGACAGCAATCAACAAGGGGCAACAAGGCGACAGACATGACAGCAATCAAACAAGGTGCAACAAGGCGGCAGACATGACAGCAATCAACAAGGGGCAACAAGGCGGCAGACATGACAGCAATCAACAAGGGGCAACAAGGCGACAGACATGACAGCAATCAACAAGGGGCAACAAGGCGGCAGACATGACAGCAATCAACAAGGGGCAATAGGGCGGCAGACATGACAGCAATCAACAAGGGGCAACAAGGCGGCAGACATGACAGCAATCAACAAGGGGCAACAAGGCGGCAGACATGACAGCAATCAACAAGGGGCAACAAAGGCGGCAGACATGACAGCAATCAACAAGGCGACAGACATGACAGCAATCAACAAGGGCAACAAGGCGACAGACATGACAGCAATCAACAAGGGGCAACAAGGCGGCAGACATGACAGCAATCAACAAGGGGCAACAAGGCGGCAGACATGACAGCAATCAACAAGGGGCAACAAGGCGACAGACATGACAGCAATCAACAAGGCGGCAGACATGACAGCAATCAACAAGGGGCAACAAGGCGACAGACATGACAGCAATCACAAGGCGGCAGAGACATGACAGCAATCAACAAGGGGCAACAAGGCGACAGACATGACAGCAATCAACAAGGGGCAACAAGGCGACAGACATGACAGCAATCAACAAGGGGCAACAAGGCGGCAGACATGACAGCAATCAACAAGGGGCAACAAGGCGGCAGACATGACAGCAATCAACAAGGGGCAACAAGGCGACAGACATGACAGCAATCAACAAGGCGGCAGACATGACAGCAATCAACAAGGGGCAACAAGGCGACAGACATGACAGCAATCAACAAGGCGGCAGACATGACAGCAATCAACAAGGGGCAACAAGGCGGCAGACATGACAGCAATCAACAAGGGGCAACAAGGCGACAGACATGACAGCAATCAACAAGGCGGCAGACATGACAGCAATCAACAAGGGGCAACAAGGCGACAGACATGACAGCAATCAACAAGGGGCAACAAGGCGACAGACATGACAGCAATCAACAAGGGGCAACAAGGCGGCAGACATGACAGCAATCAACAAGGGCAACAAGGCGACAGACATGACAGCAATCAACAAGGGGCAACAAGGCGACAGACATGACAGCAATCAACAAGGGGCAACAAGGCGGCAGACATGACAGCAATCAACAAGGGGCAACAAGGCGACAGACATGACAGCAATCAACAAGGGGCAACAAGGCGGCAGATATGAGTGCGAATGAGGAAGCGGCTGGAGGAACTCTGGAGGCAAAGACTTTTTCGCCTCGGGAAGACGGTGTAGGGATGGGTGGGAGGGATGGCTGTGGAAGTGGAAAAGGGAGTGGGGAGAGAGGGGAGGGGACACAAAATAGAAGATGGAATCAGATGTTTGTTCCCCTATCCATATCATGATTTCATTTAACGGGGAGAGATGGACGTGAAGCAGAAGAAGGAGGAGAAGAGGGAGGAGTGAGCGGTGTTGTTGTTGGTGGTGTGGTGGTGGTGGTGGTGGTGGTGTGTGTGTGTGTGTGTGTGTGTGTGTGTGTGTGTGTGTGTGTGTGTGTGTGTGTGTGTGTGTGTGTGTGCGCGTGCGCGCGTGTGCGTGTAGGGGGGTAGAGCAGGGAGGGGAGAAGGAGAAGAAAATGTAATGGAGGCACGCTTTTAAAAAAAAAAAGCCACCAGAAAAGAGATGGCCTGACTAGTAGCCGACAACTCGACTTCTGCCAGCTTTACTCCCTTTGAGCAATCATCGCTCGCCGACGTTTACAAGGTGCTCGAGAGCGTCAGCAATTTCCTGCATGGCTCTCTGTTACGGATGGAATGGGTAGTGTCTGCAGGTGTCCGACTGTCTGACTCTCACACAGAAATTATGGATGCATGCACGACTTTTCCAATTCACAAACACACACCCACTCACCCGAACATTGACAGCCAAGCAACAGAATAACACTTTTTTGTTTTTTATGCTGTCCAAGCCATCAGACAAACATATAATAAATGCAAGCACATCAATAGTCGGCACGCCAACCACACGGTGTACACACAGAACGATATATATATATATATATATATATATATATATATATATATATATATATATATATACACACACACACTTCAAGCACGCCAAACAGGGCGCACGACACAAAATATATCTATATATAATTCGCTATCTACTCTGCTGGTTCCAACGACGATGACGGCGACGACCACGACGACGACCAAACGACGAAGAGGAAGAAGACGACGAGTCGATGAAGATGATGAAGACGACGTCTACAGCGTCAAGTCTGACACAGGACTTGCATAACTTCACAGAGCTGTGGCTCAAAAAATCACTAACACACTCACGGCGTCTCTGCTGGCGACAGTCTCACACAGGAGTTGTGGCTCACACACACACACACACACACACACACACACAGAACTCAGCGACGGCCTAGCCAACAGGTCGCTGGTTCGAAACTCGGGAGCGGCGCTCTGGCTTGGCAGTAGCGGCGTCGTCTCCGCCCCAGCTGGCTCAGCGGGTAGTCGGTCCCGGGCGCAGTGGCAGGTAGGGTAGTTTGTCGGCACTCAGGCTGACCTCTGCACGCCGACACAGGACGGAGAACAAGGGGGTAGACACAGCTACGACCCTGACCCTAAGAACGTAGCAGCCAGTCCCCCTCAGTCCAGGGAATACTTCTACCTGGGGGAAACTGATTAACTACCTTGATTATCATAGCTACCATTCATTACAATCACGACTACATTCATATTCATTAGCCCACATCACAGTCCACTAGAACTTGAGACAAATATCAGCATATTCTTCTTTCAACACTACAACATTCCCTTTTTCCGGAATCATAACACTACACAGGAAAGGATTTCAATATAAACCTTTCAGAATCTAGTCTTCCAAACTGGGGAAAGGATTCCGACGTAGACCCTCTTCAATAAATCATATAATACAATCCATTACACACAATCAATGATTACTTTTTCATCAACTATAATGTCATCACAAAATGTTCATTTCTTTTTCTGTAACACAAGAAATGTTCATTTCAATTCATATAATCACCAGCTTTTAAAATGTATCTTTTTTTCCCCAAAAGATTCAACTGCTTCAATATATGTAAGGAAAGATTCCCACGCACTCTTGTTTACCAACACACAACTATTCAATATTCATATCAAGAGTGAATTAGATACTCATCCACATCAAAATCAAAACCACCATATATGAAATCTCTGTCGCTCACTCTGGGAGCTTATTATCCATAGCATCAAAACTCTCCCTCTTCTCGCAAACCACAGCACACTTTTTTTCATAACGAAGTTCATAACTAGTTAAGTCACAGAATAAACAATTTTTTTTTTGAAGACCACTCCCTTAACACTCACTTCATCTATTTATGTGTTCCGTCAGCATTTCGTTTTGCTACCCTATCAAGTCATAGGATAACAGAACACAACAAAAGTACAAATCCTTCACAAGTGCGCTGAGGAAGTTTCAGTCGCTTCTAAACGGGAATACGGTTTCGGTTTGCTAATAAATAAACATTGAATGATAAATACCTGACGCCACCAAAACAGGTTGGAATCCCTCTTTAGCTTCTTGGTTAGTTGCGTTGCCGGAATCACTGCAAAGACTGCCTAACTGGTTCAGCTCACCCGGCTTTAACGGTGCGCAGGTGAGTAGCAGTCAGGTAAAACTTTTCAAACGTCTTACGGACGACTACTTTCCGGTTAGCACGGTTGCACAGAATATCATCAAAGAAACTGACGGCTGAGAACTGATCCAAAGCTAGCATGCACATCATGCGTGCGAAAACAGCAGGTGCTGACACAAGACCGAAGGGCATCCTTACAAACTAAAAAAAGACCCATATGCGTTGTAAAAGCCGTCTTTGGACAGTCCTCGGGCTTAACAACTATCTGCCAATATCTCTTTGCAAGATCTATCTATGTAAGAACTGTGCATCAGATAATCTTGCAAACAAACTTTCCACGGTAATCTTATTCAGAGAACGGAAATCAATGCAGAGAAGGGGATGTCATAACACCTTTTTCTCACTGGAACATCTGTTGTTAGAGAAATCTCTATTAGTACGTTGCCAGAAAAGGAGCCTGGTTTCGGAGTCTCGTCTCGTTCTCCAGGAATTGTTCCTTGTTCGAACCCCACTCCAAATTCCCGTGATCCTGTAGTCGCGTACACAGTCGGTGTTGTTCAAGACTGCGATGACACACTACCAATACACACTTTATCTGTTCCCATGGCATCTTCTCTGCCAGATGAAGATATTGATTCAGTACAGTTTGATAGTACTTTGTCTGACAGCAATGCTAAGGAGTTACGAAGAGTCTTTGAGGATTTTCAGGATCACGAGAATTTGGAGTGGGGTTCGAACAAGGAACAATTCCTGGAGAACGAGACATCTTCCTTGCCCGAACTGAGAGGCGCTATCTCTGACCATGGTACTGACTTTCCCTGTGAGGTAACTGTTGAAATACTCTGAGACACAGACACAGCAGAACGGCGAATGTACCTCTTCAACATATTGGCATGAAAACCCTTTTCTTTTCCTTTGATGAGAACTTTGTAGTCAGGATGCAAGACCTTGGTAACTGGGAATGGTCCTGACCACTAGCTAGTAGCTTGTTTGAATCCGTAGGGAGGAGAACAAGGACTTCGTCGTCAACCTGGAACGACGTTCTCTAGCCTTACGATCAAAATACTTTTTTTCCCTTAGCAGAGGAAATCGACAGAATGATCTATAGCCAACTTGCATGAGTCATCAATGACATTTTTGAATTCGAACAAGTAGGCATAAATGGGTTTTGCTTTAGCATCATGACCATCAGACCGGGTCCAAGACTCCTGCAATAGAGCGATAGGGCCACGAACTTGTCGACCAAACAACAACTGAAATGGGGAAAACCTGTGCTACTTCTGAAGGCAACTCTCTGCATGCAAATAGCAGTGCAGGTAGATATCGATGCCAAGCCTTTGGATAAGAACGCACAGTTTTCTTCAGCATCGATTTCAGAGTGCCATGAAAACGCTCAACATGATCATTT
>JADBJO010001180.1:397500-422500 GCA_016801955.1 Conus betulinus
TTATAAAGAACTTCTCAGACTAAAAAGAAAAACTCATCGAGAAAAAGTTGTAAAGACTTTACATGACAACATACACGACTCTACGAAATTTTGGAGCAAATTAAAATCTTTATCGTGTAAAAAAAAAAATCAGTTCAAAATAACATTAGCAAGGATGATTGGTTCCAACACTTTTCAGAGGTCTTTCAGTCCATTTTGACTACCGATCAACAAACGAGTCTGTTGACGGGAGAGAAGTACAATTCGATAAAGAATCAAATCACTTCAACACACACATTCTAGAACAGGATATCTCAGAAAGTGAAATTTACGCTGCAGTACGTTCATTAAAGAACGGTAAGGCCGCAGGTCCTGACGGAATTGTGGGGGAAATTTTCAAAAATTCTATTAAAGTAATTATTCCGTTTTTGATTCTTTTGTTCAACAAACTGTTTTCTACTGGAACCTGTCCTTTACAGTGGTCAGAAGCCATTATCCAGCCTCTGTTTAAAAAAGGTGATGTGAATGTAGCCGTTAATTATAGAGGGATATCATTGCTCAATGTGTGCAGTAAGTTATACAGCCATATGCTAAACGAACGGCTGAACAAATAGATTGAATAAAATAATGCCATCAATGAAAGTCAGGCTGGATTAGAAAAAAAAATATATAGTAGTACTACTGACCACGTTTTTACACTGTTCGCTTTAGTTCAAAAACAATTATTGCTACACAAGAAATTGTACGTAGTCTTTATCGATTTTAAAAAGGCCTTTGATTCCGTTGTTCGAGCAAACTTGTGGGATATTATAAAGAAAAGGGGATAAATGGAAAAAATGTACCGCGCTTATTACTAGTATATATAACACGGTGAAAGCAAGAGTTAGAGTTGGTAAACAATTTAAGTGAAGTCTTTTCGTGTCCTCTTGGTTTAAAAACAGGGGGAAGTGTGTAGTCCCGTTCTGTTCTCCATTTTTATCAATGAGTTGGCTGTAGAAATAATTGAAAAGGGAAAGCATGGAATCCAACTTATCCCCGATTTTCTGGAAATTTTAATTCTTATGTTTGTAGACGATGTTATCCTCCTCTCTGATTCAATTACTGGTTTGCAAAATCAGTTAAATGTCTTATACAACACAGCTAAAAGACTAGGTCTTACAGTAAATTTGGATAAATCAAATATAGTCATATTTAGAAACGGTGGACATATCTCTGTGCATGAACAGTGGTTCTTTGGTCAAAATAAGATGAATGTTGTAAACACGTACAGATATTTAGGAATCATAATGTCAACTAGACTTTCCTTTCACATATACCCTCTATGATATGTCAAGCAAAGCAAAGAAAAGGCGTCATTAACATTTTCAAACTTTTGTGGTCTGTGGGAGAAAAATCGCCTACTATATTCTTTAAGTTGTTCGACACTCAAATTCAGCCAATACTTAGTTATGGGGCGGAAATCTGGGGCATATTTGGTAACCTTGACATGGCAGAAAAAGTGCAACTCTTTGCCATGAAAAGATTTTTGAATGTGAGCATCAGAACTCTCCTAATGTAATGATCTATGGAGAATTAGGTAGGTTTCCTTTGCATGTCAATTTATTTTTAAAAAGTATTAAATACTGGCTGAGAATTTTGAAAATGCCACCTCATCGATTGCCATATAAAGTCTACAAAATGTTGTTATACTTTCATGGTACGAATAAGAATACTTGGGTATCTAATGTCTGCTTTTTTTTCTTCATAAGTATAGATTTGAAGAAGTTTTGGGAGATCAAGGGGTTGGGAACGAAACGGTGTTTTTGAAAGCATTGAGAAGTAGATTGATCCAAGACTATAAAATGCAGTGGTCTATTGAAATAAATCGGAGTGATCGCTTCCATCTTTACAGGACATTTAAGTCTGATTTAACTTGGCCCACCTACCTACAATCAGTTAGCCATCTAAAGGCTAGAATAAGTCTGATTAGAATGAGGTTAGGAGTGTCGCAATTAAATGTACACAAAATGCGTTTCAGGAGAAACCTAATGGAACATGAACTAATGTGCCCGCTTTGTGAAAGCCAAGAAGAAACTGAAGTCCACTTTGTATTGCAATGTCCGGCATATCAAGAATTAAGGGAACAATACATCCCAGCCAAGTACTACAGTAGTCCCTCTCAGTTTAAGCTGACAATGTTGTTTGCATCTGAACACAAATCATTGAATGTACGCCTTTCACTTTTTCTAGACAAGGCTTTGAAGATGCGCCACAGTATTTGAACCAAGGGTGAAAAGTTTGGGATTTGAGTACAACACTTGTGTTATTCATGCCATATGTCCAATAGTTCTATTGCTATATATACTACTTGTGTGACATAGGCCCTATTCTATGACAAGGCCAATGGGCTATCATTAAAGCATTCAGAGAGTTCAGAGTTCAGAGTCTCTCTCTCTCTCTCTCTCTCTCTCTCTGTCTCTGTCTCTCTCTCTCTCTCTCTCTCTCTCTCTCTCTCTCTCTCTCTCTCTCTCTCCAAGATTTCCAACGCCCAGCACTATCTCTGCATGCTAATTGAATCGTTTGTTAATAACTACTCTAGCTCCTGGCTGTATACTTTCCTCCAGCAATAGGATTCTGACACGATGATGATGACGTAAAAACGGGTAATCATCAGGAGAAAGAAAAGAAAGGAAGGAGAAAGAGCAGGCTAGCCCAGACTCTTCCTGTAGACGAGACAGAAATATCAATGCTGCTGCGGCTTAGTACTTCGAGTTGAAGGGAAAACTGTCCATCAGTCTTTTTGTCTCCCCTTCTTCTACCCCCTTCATGCTGGTCTTCTGCGCCTTGGCGGCACTTCAGGTGATATGAACTCTGTGAAGGAGCTGAGACAACAACGGCACGCATGTGGGTTCTCCATGTGTGTCATGCTGATGAGGATACAAGAAAAAGAACACAGAGAGGGATGGTAAACATCACACAAACAGAAACTCATGGCATGCAAGTGTGCGCGCTTACACACACACACACACACACACACACACACACACACACACACACACACACACACACACACAAACGCGCACACACACACACACACACACACACACACACACACACACACACACACACACACATGCACGCACGCACGCACACACATGCCCTTCCTTTTTCCCCCTGCACACACACACACACACATACACACACATACAAACACACACACATGTGCACACACATATCCGCACACACATACACATATATACACATACACACAAATACATATAATATGAGAGAGAGAGAGAGAGAGAGGAGAGAGAGAGAGAGAGAGAGAGAGAGAGAGAGAGAGAGAGAGAGAAGACAGCAGGCAAGAAGGGTAATACTGGTTTATTGCGTTTTGGACACAAACACCACCACAATCAATAAAGTGCAACAAGGCGGGGAGATATGACAGTGGGGGCTGGATGACGACTTGAGGAAGGAGACTTGCCACTTGCGGAGGATGGTGTAGGGGTGGGTTGGAGATTGTACCAGTGGAAGTGGAAAGGGAGTGGTGAGGAAGATAGGACACAAGATAGAAGATGGAATATGATGTTTTCTCTCCCCATCCATATCATGATTTCATTAACAAAAGAGATGGATGTGAAGGAAAAGGAGGAGAAGAAGGAGTGGATAGTGTGATGTGTGTGTATGTGTGTGTGGAGGGGGAAGGGGGTAAAGCAGGGAGGAGAGAAGGAGAGAAGAAAAAAAGGGAGGTGGAGGCACACTTTTAAAACTCCACCAGAAAGGATATGGCCTACAAGTAGCCGACAACTCTACTTCTGCCAGCTACCTCCCTTTGAGCAATCAGCAAACGCCGACGTTTACAAGGTGCTCTAGAGACGTCAGCAATTTCCTGCATGGCTTTTGTGCAAGGCTCATGAACACCAAGTGTTCCTGGGCAGGAGGGTGTGTGTGTGTGTGTGTGTGTGTGGGGGGGGGGGGGGGGGTGGGTGAAGCAAGACAAGGCGTAGTTGGTGGCTTCATCCCCCACCTAATGAATGAACAGCCTGGTTGGCTTTGTTGTAAAGCACAAACTCTGCAGTCAGACGTTGTGAGTTCGAATCCTGCTAGCATCCAAAACACAAACTGTCATGTTTACTAACCATCTGAATACCCTGGTGATATCGGTGCTGTATTAGACAAGCCCCCAAACCTCACATTCCTAGGATGATCATCCCAGTCAGTCATATGATCTATAGCGGATGTGAACATTAAGCCTGAATGTGAACTACAAACAACAGAGGGGGCTGAGGAGTGCTAGGTTCTGTAGAATAGGGAATACTTACCTCTGAATGTAAACCATGCAACACAGAGGAGGGGGTGGGGGTGGGGTGGGGTGGGGATCCAGTCAGTTTAAAGTGTATGGTCTTAACGATAAGGCGTGATTTTATGTTCAAAGTTCCTGCAAATATGTTTCTATCATGTTTTGATGCGTTTGTTCGCATTACAAGAAGCTGTTGAATTCTGTTATCAACATTTAACTATCTGTACACATAAATTACTTTTTAATTCTGTTGTATTTTTTATGATCAGTTATGAAAACCCTGCAGTTTGTAAAATCACCCATACAAAAACTAAAACGTACAGAATAGATATTACATTCGCAAATGCATGTAAGATGGTACTTTTTGTACTTCCACTTCTTATAGAACAGGGAGTACTTTACAATGGGAACAAAGAAATGCTGTGTGTGTGTGTGTGTGTGTGTGTGTGTGTGTGTGTGTGTGTGTGTGTGTGTGTGTGTGTGTGTGTGTGTGTCCGACTGTCCATCTGTGGTCACCATGTGTTCCACTCGCTCCAGACAAAACTACTAGGCCTATCTTTCTGAAAAGTTGTAGGTATGTTCATTATAGCTCACAAATTATGCCTGATGTGTTATTTTACCGTTACGGCCATAGCTATAATGGCCCATAACGGTTTTCCTTCTTTATGGAATATCTCAGAAAGTACTTGGCCGATCTTTCTGAACATTTGTAGGTATGCTCCTTATGGGCCACGGATCATGCCCGATGTGTCATTTTACCGTTTTAGCTGTTACTAATGGCTATAACAGCCCATGACAGTTTTCTTCTTTATGGAAAATCTCAGAAAGTATTTGGCCGATCTTTCTGAAAATTTGAAGGTATGTTCATTATGGGTCACAGATGATGGCCCATGTTTACCAGAATAGCCGTTACTAACGGTTATAACCGCCCAAAACGGTTTTTTTCCTCTTTATGGAATATCCCACGCGTATTCAAGATAAACTGGGAGTATGTTTATATGCTTTGCATCTTGTTAATACTGCCTTTGTTCCTTTCTCTGTCTCCTTCTTTCTGTCTGTCTGTCTGCCTGCTCCTTCCCACTTCTCCATCCCCATAGCTATTCTCTCTCGTTCCTTTTTCACCCTCCAACATCTTTCTCCCTACTTCCCTCCACCCTCCGTCCCCTCTCTTGCTCCCCCCCCCCCCCCCCCCCCCCCCCCCCCCCCAGCAACTCACTTTCTCCATCACGCCCATCTTAACCATCTCTCTCTCTCTCTCTCTCTCTCTCTCTCTCTCTCTCTCTCTCTCTCACACACACACACACACACACACACACACACACACACACACAAGATTTCCCAAGCCCAACACTATCTCCGCGTACTAACTGAATCGTTTGTTAATCAACCGCATGAGCTCCTGGCTGTATATTTTCCTCCAACAATGGGAATCTCACACAATGATAAGAGGTTAATATTGAGATGAAACAAAGAAATGAGAAGAAAGGCAGGAAGCTTGCCCAGACTCTTTCTGTAGATGAGACTGGAATATTAATGGCGCTTCAGGCCTAGTGCTTCACGTTGATGGGAAAACTGCCTAGCAGCCTTTTTTGGTCTCCTCTTCTTTCACACCTTGTGTTCCTCCTTCATGCTGGTCCTCAACTCCCTGGTGGCACTTCAGGTGATAGGAGCTCTGTGAAAGAGATGAGACAACAGTGGCACACGTGTGGGTTCTGCATGTTTATCATGCTGGTGAGGAAACAAGGAAAAGAACAAAACAGGAGAGACGGTCAATAAACACACACACACACACACACACACACACACACACACACACACACACACACACACACACACACACACGCACGCACACACACACACACACACACACACACACACACACACACACACACACACGCACGCACGCACGCACGCACGCACGCACACACACACACACACACACACACACACACACACACACACACACACATTCGAGTACCTACGCACACATGCAAGCATAGACACATAAACACAGAGACACACCGGTAGACAGACAGACAGACAGACAGACAGACAGACAGACAGACACAGACACACTCACTACACTCACATACAGACACACACACACTCACAACACTCACACACACACACGTACACACACACACACACACACACACACACACACACACACACACACACACACACACACACACACGCACGCACGCACGCACGCACGCACACACGCACACACGCGCACACACACACACACACACACACACACACACACACACACACACACACACACACACACACACACTACTCACACTGGCAACGTTTGGTGGAATGAGGATTGTGAGAAGGCGGTAAATGATAAAAAAGAAAAATATAAACTCTATGTAAAAGATAGAACTGAAGAAAATCATGCTGCGATGAAGACTGCAAAAAATCATTGTAACAGAGTAGTTAACTGTGCCAAAAGAGAATACTGCAATCTTTTTGCACTAAACAAGTTTCTGGGCATAGAGATTCATAAAAGGTCTGGAAAAAAAAAATTACGGACATGAAAAATGGAATTAGATTTCCAAGTTATCCAAAAAAAAATGGGCGACAATGACAAGGTTCCGTCAGACATGGAAAAAGCAGAAGCCTTTGTTAGTATGTTTTCAAATAATAGCAGTGTAGAAGGACTATCATCACACTGTAGAGCACATAGAGAAAACACTAAATTAGATTCGTTGTATGCAGATCCAGTTTCACAAAAGGATCATTATATTAACTCACCTATAACACTGACTGAGATTAAAACTGCAATATGCTCATTAAACAACAAAAAATGTTCAGTTGGTCTGGATGTAGTCAGCAATGAAATGTTAAAACACATTCCTGAAAATGGTATCGCTTTTCTACACAAAATTTTTTCAAAAATGCTGGGACAATGGTGTCATTCCACAACTATGGAAAGATACTATTGTCATACCTATTCTTAAGGCTGGAAAAAACTAAAAGTGACAAAAACAGCTATCGCCCCATAGCACTTACTTCACATTGGGTAAGCTATTTGAGAAAATTATCCTAAATCGGCTGTTGCATTACTGTGAAAAGAATAAAATTATACTGTAAATCAAACTGGTTTTAGGAAAGGAAGATCTGGCGTTGAACATTTAGTTAAACTATCTACAGAAATAAAGCGACAATTTGCTCGTCGAAAGAGCGTATTGGCAACCTTTTTTGATGTCAAAAAAGCATATGATCAGGTTTGGCATAGTCGCCTCATGTACAAACTTAAAACAAATTGGACTATCTGGAAATATCTACAGATATATCAATAATTTTCTAACAAACAGGTCAATGGTGGCCAGAGTGGGAACAACATACTCTGCCCCTAGGAGTCTAGACATGGGTATCCCACAAGGCTCAGTGATTGCACCTATACTTTTCAACATCATGATATATGACCTGCCAAAGGCGGTATCAAGCAAAGTAACTCTCGTCCAATATGCAGATGATATATGTATGTGGATGGACGTAACCTTAAAAAAGTCGACTCCACAAAGAGCCCAAAATTACTTAAGAAGATTGTACCAGTTTGACCTTGATAACATTGAAAAATACATGTTTCAAAATGGACTGTCTTTATCCCCTGAAAAAAACTAATATGATACTATTTAACTCTGGTACTAATCCAGCAAAATTACCGATCTTAAAACTGCTTGGTGAAACTTTAGAATACAAACAAAACGTTAAGTTTCTTGGGATTAATTCTTACATCAAAGCTGACATGGAATATGTATTTTGAGTATATTCTAACAAAGGCAAGACATAGCCTAAATCTTTTAAAGACCATTAGTAGATTACCTTGGGGAATGGACCCTGAAACCTTAGTTCATCTTTCTACAGCACTTGTTAGGTCCAAACTTTCTTATGGACAAGAAATTTATTTTAGTCCTCCAAAATACCTATTACAAAAAAAATTACAAAGTATTGACTGTAAAGCCTATAAACTAGCTCTTGGCCTCCGAGTCATACGTCAAACAAAGAAACATACAGAGCAGCTGGAATCTACCGCTTGATGATTATCGTGAACTTGCTACTTCAAAATTTGTGTTGAGAGCAAGTACAAGTGACAATTTCATTGGGGAAGAACTGAAACTAAGAACTGAGTGTGATTTTCCTAAAAGGCAAAACAATATATCGTCGCTAATGACAATAGCAACATATACTTCTAATTCAATTGAAAGTTCAGGAATAAGAATCAAAGACATGTCAATAAGACCATCATTCGCGCCTATACCACCATGGGAAACATTAAAACCGTCATATGATATCAGCTATTCTAAACTGAGAAAAGAAGAAAATATAAATGTTATGAATTCAATTGCAAAAACACATATATCTATGAAAAATATCAAAATCATCTTCAAGTTTTTTACAGACGGCTCCGTTCTTGACAATGATAATGTTGGTGCGGCCTTTGTCATACCGGCACTGAAAATTGAAAAATGTTTTTCTACATCGGCAAAAAAAAAACTGTCAATTTTTACAGCCGAATGACAGCCATCATGCTTGCTTTAGAATTCTTGGTGAACTTTCCAATGACAGTACTTAGAACTGTGATATTGGTGGATTCTAAATCGGTTTTATATTCACTGAACTCCTTCAGTACCGATACACGGCCTGACCTTATGTACGAAATTCATTATTTTATTACATTGCTTGTCGGCTAAAGGCACAGTCATTGAGTTTTGTTGGGTGCCTTCGCACTGTGTAACATAAATGGAAACGAAATGGCCGACAGAGCTGCTAAAAGAGGCGCAAAAGGTTTAGAGAAGACTGTAGACATGACACTTCCTTTGTCACTCATGAAAATTACAGGCTGCTAGAAATAACAGCATGGAAAAAATTAGCAGACGTTCTGATGAAAAGACTCTAACACAAAAATACAGCTACAGTTCCGTTGGAAGTTGTATCAAGGAAGTTGTCAAATGCACCGTTATGTTATTCTAGACTTGTAACTTCCCTCTTTTTCCGCCTAAAAATTAACGCTTTAAAAACAAAATTCTCCAAAAATGTATATTGCTTGTGTGGTGCACAAATCACAGTTGATCACATTTTGTTCCATTGTAAAAGTGTCCGAGATTTTTTGCCCGATTCAGTCACAGCAAAGAATGTTTCGGAAGAAAAACATAGAAGATTTATTATATGATACAAAGGTTTTACTACAAATTGCTGAATCCCTAATTCACACCCCCATCAGGTCATTCCTGTAGGTTTTTTTTTTTTTTTTTCCTCCAGTGTAGATTTGTGGTGAGGGATACATCCACCCACCCTTGTTTCTGTATTTTACATTTTGTTTGTTATATGTATCTTTAACATTTCCTCTTTACTGTTAACGCAGTGTTCACAGTTTTCATTACCTCACACATTTACACTCTCACACTCTCGCACACACTCACAGACAATTGCACTCACTCACGCACTCTTTGGTCTAATATCACTTATGGTGAAAAGACGTAAAAACAAGAACGAACGAACGAAAACACACACACACACACACACACACACACACACACACACACACACACACACACAACACTCACTGGCACACAAGTGTGCACACTTACACATACTTCCATAGCCACGTGCAAACACACTCATACAAGGAGGGAGAGAGAGAGAGAGAGAGAGAGAGAGAGAGAGAGAGAGAGAGAGAGAGAGAGAGAGAGAGAGAGAGAGAGAGAGAGAGAGAAATGGCCAGAAAAGTTAAAGAAAACAAAAAGAAACCAAAATTGCGGGGGAAAAAAAGATAACACCGGTTTTTCTGCATTTTTTAGACGCAAGCCCCACCACAATCAATACAATGCAACAAGGCGGGAGATGTGAGAGTGAACGAGAAAGACTGGAGGGAAGGAGAAACCTCTCCTCCTGGGGAGGATGTGTAGGGGGTGGGTAAGAGAAGGTGCCTGTGAAAGTGGAAAGTGGAGTGGAGAAGAAGAAGGGTCACAGGAGAGAAGATGGAATAAGACGTTTCCTCTCCTATTCTTATCAAGCGTTCATTTAATGAAGAGATGGATGAGTAAGAGAAGAAGGTGGAAGGGGTGGTGTGGTGTGGGTGGGATTTGGGGGGGGGGGGCGGTACACAAAAGGAGTAGGGAAAGCAGGTGAGGGAGAAGGAGAAAAAAAGGAGGTGAGGCACACGTGTAAAAAGCCACCAGAAGACATACGGCCTGACAAGTAGCCAACAACTCTACTTCTGCAAGCTTAACTCCCTTTGAGCAATCGGCACCCCCGCCGACGTTTACAACGTGCTCGAGAGCGTCAGCAATTTCCTGCATGGCTCTTGTGCAACGCTGTCGTGAAAACCCAGCGCTTCTGAGCGATTTGGTGGGGTGGGGGTGGGGGGATGAAGCAAGACGAGGCAGGGCTGGAGGCTTTATCCCTCAACCAATGAATGGACGGCCTGGTTGGCTCAGTGGTAAAGCATGAAGTCTGCAGTCAGATACTGTGAGTTTGAATTCTGCTAGTGGCCAGAACACAAACTGGCATGCTCACTTCCTTTTCCCTTCTGAACGTGTTGTCGTCCTGGTGGTATTGGTGCAGTGTCAGACAGGCCTCCATCTCATTCATGGGATGGTTATACCAGTTTGTCATATCATTGGTGGATGTGGGCGTTAAGGCTGATCGTAAATCATACAATCAACAGTGGTGCTGAAGAGTGTCAGGGCTGGTAGAATGTGGAATCTTACCTTGTGTGTATGTGTAAACAAGGGATATTCCATTAGTTTTTGCTAAATAAACATGAATAGTACACTGACACTACTACCTGGAAATAATTCTTTTACAGTCTTCGTCTTTCTTTCAGCTAGCCACTTGCATTCTTGAACTGGTGCCAGCGATACCAACATCTGAACAGCCTTCAGTATTTAAAATCACCTGAATGAAAACTAAGACGTATTGAATAAATATTGCATTGTTCCTAAATACACTGTAAATGCATCTATCATGGTGTTTGTTTTTATAGACAGCAATATGGATTTCTGTCCGTCTGTCTCTTTATGTCTCTGACTGTCTGCCTGTTTGTCTGCATTCCCCTCTCCTCTATCTCTCCCTCCCTCCCACTCTCCCTGTCTTTCTCATTCCTTTTTATCCCCCCTCCAGTATCATTTCCCCAGCTACCCTCTCTCCTTTCCCCCCTCTCTCTCCCCCTCTCCCTTCTCCCCCACCCTCCCATCCCTGCTTTCACTATCACACCCTTCCTCACACCCCCCCAACATCTCTCTCTCTCTCTCTCTCTCTCTCTCTCTCTCTCTCTCTCTCTCTCTCTCTCTCTCTCTCTCTTTTCCAAGATTTCCAGTGCCCAACACAGTCTCCGCATGCTAACTGAATTGTTTGTTAATAAACGTCATTAAATCCTGGCTGTGTATTTTCCTCCACAATGAGAATATCACACGATAATGACAGCGCAAAAAAGAGATTAATAATGAGGGGGAAAATGAAAGAGAACAGAAACAGCAAGCTTGCCCAGACACTCTTATGGATGCGATAGCTGAATAGTAATGGCACTGCGAGCGCTTCACGTTGATGGGAAAAACTGTCCACAGTCTTTTTTTTTTTCCTCATCTTTTACACCTTGCGTTCTTCTTTTATGCTGGTCCTTCGCTGCCTGGCGGCACTTCAGGTGAGATGAGCTCTGTGAAGGGGCTGAGACAACGGTGGCACACGAGCGGGTTCTCCGTGCGTGTCATGCTGATCAGAAAACAAGGAAAAGAATAAAAAATAGGGCGGATGGTAAATACGCACATACACTGATACACACAAGCTCACATGCACATGCACAGTCAGACACAAACACACAGACACACAAACACACACACAGCCAGCCAGCCAGCCAGACACACACACACACACACACACACACACACGCACACACACACACACACACACACACACACACACACACACACACCTACACACACACACACACACACACACACACACACACACACACACACACACACACACACACACACGCACGCACGCACGCACGCACGCACGCACGCACGCACACCACACACACACACACACACACACACACACACACACACACGTGTGTGACCGCGCGCTTTCACACACACACACAGAGCACCAAAGCACACATGTATACACGCACATACACGCATGCGCACACACATACAGACATACGTACATGCAGACAAACACACTAAAGTACACTTACATACACGCATCTGCACACACACAGACACAGACACACACACACACACACACACGCGCGCGCGCGCGCGCGCGCGCACGCACGCTCGCATGCACGCACGCACGCACGCACACACACACACACACACACACACACACACACACACACACACACACACACACACAGGTCCCACCTTGCAAGAGAAGAATACATTTAAATGGGTGGCCGATCGTGGTTACGACTTCTAATACGAAAAAAAGTATTTGTCCTGGCGTGGATGGAATAGGCTAACTATTTTCTTGTGTGTGTGTGTGTGTGTGTGTGTGTGTGTGTGTGTGTGTGTGTGTGTGTGTGTGTTTTTTAATAATTTCGATGAGAATGATGATGATGACGATGATGCTATGGATTTCCATTCTGGTCTAAGGTTGTCTAACAGGGCTGTACTCTACGCTTACTTTCATAACATATCTGACTCAGTCGGGTAAACAAAGATTTGTATAGGCTGATGTAAGGAGTGACCACGGTCTTATTATGATGAGGTTTAGACTGCATTTACAACAAGAACAACAGTGACAACTACTACAACAACAATAGTAGTAGTAGTAGTAGTAGTAGTAGCAGCAGCAGCAGCAGTACTAGTAGTAATGATAACAATAATAATTACAACAACAACACTGCATTTATAAAGCGCCTTGCCAAAGGATCTAGGCGCTGACAATTCACACTCTCGTGTACGCAACGGGCTGCCTACCTGGGTAGTGCCGACTGAACAGCTACATGCAGACGCTTCATTCAGTCGTTTCCCCGTGTCGTGAAGACAATATTGTTCACTCAGTTTTTCCTTATTTCCCTCATTTTTTCAAAATCTCACGCAGGGTGCATGCTATGTGTAACGTGTCATCCATACCAACGGCCAGATTAGCCTTCTCTTCCGAAAGTTGGTGATGGGATTTTAGGTGTGTGCAAGATGTTGTGCGGTGGTTGTGTTACGAAGATGACAGCAAAAGAAGAGTCGCGAAGTCGCGAAGTGGGGGGGGAGAAAGGTTACTTCCTCTTCAGAGTGCCACCCAAACCTGGCAGCATTCACGTGACGTGGTCATGTTCATGGACAACTCCATTCAGTTTTTTTTTTTTCAAGACATGTTCCTTCTGGGCGGAAATGATGGATGAGACAGACTTTTAATTCATCTCTCTCTCCTGTTCTCCCCCCCCCCCCCCCCCCCCCCCCCCCCCACTCGCCTCCTCCTTCCTCCCCCCATCTTCATTTCCGTATCCTGTTTTAGAAAAAAAAAGAGTGAGCAGAAGATGACTTTAGAATGTGCGGGGAGGGGAGGAGGAGGGGGAGCCTGAAGCGATGGGGGAGACAGAGCTGTTTGAGTGGAGGGAAGGAGGGCGGGGGAGAGTAGGGGTTTGGGTGATGAGGAAGGTGACGGGAAAAAAAATAGGAGGGTGGAAGGAAAATCGAGACATTTGCCACATGGTTTCTCCGTGTGTGTGTGTGTGTGTGTGTGTGTGTGTGTGTGTGTGTGTGTGTGTGTGTGTGTGTGTGTGTGTGTGTGTGTGTGTGTGTGTGTGTGTGTGTGTGTGTGTGTGTGTATGTATGTGTGTGTGTGTGTGTGTGTGTGTGTGTGTGTGTGTGTGTGTGTGTGTGTGTGTGTGTGTGTGTGTGTGTGTGTGTGTGTGTGTGTGTGTGTGTGTGCGCGCGCGCGTGTGTGTGTGTGTGCCTGTGTATGTTTTCGGTCATATTTTGCTCTTATTTTCTGTTGTCCTTTTCTTTTCTGACAGCAAGATATTGAATGTTTGACCTTTCCGTATGGCCGATTTTTTTTTTTCGGCTTTGAAAGTTTCAACAGATGAACATCATACTATAATTTGATGCCAATGATTTTGTTTTCTTTTGTCAGAATGAATTTCTTTTCAGTGTGTGCTACCAGACCTCAAAGCATCATTGTGTTCTTTATTCAAATTGTGTGATAAGAACTGCACAGCCGCGACCCTTCCATCATGACCTTTTACCTGTGGGTTAAAACCCGAAGTTCGCACGTAAAGCACGTGAACATTTACAAGCGAAATCTGATCGCCTGCGACGTCAGATGACAAGGGGGACTATGAATTTCAGGTCAGCATGAAACAGAAGAGTATCGGTCATTTCATTCAGCTAGGGGTTATAGGTAAGTGTGACTTTGTAAAGAACCTGCGCTGGACCTTGCCAGTATCGTCAGGCGACATGAATTGACACTGGACTTTTAACATGGCAATATATCAGTTGATGTGAAGTCAAACCGAAGGTTCACTGTTTCTAGCTGGTACTGCCAAGTGACTTGAACTGACAGTGAATCTTTACTGAATCAGTTTCACTCCTGTCAGGCTATGTAAGATGAGAATGAGACTTTACATGTCAGTCTACACTGAATCTGTGCTGTGTATCCATTTTAATACTGTCAGTTTGTATTAACCCACTGAACCTGTGTTGTATCCATTTAACACCGTTAGTTTATATTCATAATGTCAGTCTACACTAAACCTGTGCTGTATCCATATAATACAGTCAGTTTATATTTACCAGACTACACTGAATCTGCGCTGTATCGTTTAACACTGTCAGTTTATATCAACCCACATAGACTTTTTCTTAAGTTCAATTTCATTGTAAGGTAGAGTCAATTTACGCTTAAGATGTCCAGGGTCCAGTTAGAATGGTCAGGTAATGTCAATTTACGGTAAAGATGTAATACTTCCATCAAGCACTATCAAGTAATGCCAAGACTGGGCCATTTAGCGTTGTCAAAGTATGCCCTCGTCGACATTGCACCTTCACAGAGTCCATTTAATATTTTGAGGTAATGTCAATTATTGTCAGGTAAAGTCAGTATGTTCTGAACCTTTACTGGGTCCATTAAACATTTTTCAGGTAAGTTAATTTACATTCCATCTGTACTGGGTCCCTTTAGTATTGTCATATGATATCAGTGTATATTGCGTCTTTTCTGATTCCGTTTGGTATCGCCGATTGTGTCAGTCTATTTGAATGTTTGCTGGTCCATGAATTAATTCCAGATAATGTCAGTACATACTAAATCTTCACTGGTCCATTTGATGTTGTCAATAATGCCAAACGTCATTGAGTCTACGCTCGGTGCATAAGTATTATCATGTGATATCAGTCTGAGCTGACTCTTTTCCGATCCCGCGTGGTATTGATAGATTGTGGCAGTCTAGAAAGAAACTTAGCTAGCAATGTAAATCTGCACCAAAACTGTATACTGTCGATTCAGTATTGTTAGATTATGTCTGTCTACTCTGAGAGCCTGTTCAAAGTCATGTAGTATCGACAGGTAAAATAAATCTACGCCTAACCTATAGATTGTCCATCCAGAATTGTCAAAGATGTCAATCTATGCTATACTTTTACAAGACCCATTCAGCATTATCAGTTGATGTTAGTCCACATCGAGATTTTACAGATCCATTTAAAATCATCAGGTAGCTTCGATCTTCATGAAACCTTCGATAGATCCATTCATCCTGATCAGTTAATGACAATCTATACTTAATCTTCACAGGGTTCAATCATTATTTTCAGTCATTTTCAGTCCATCATGAACTTTTGCAGGGTCTCTGCAATGAGGTCAGGGAATGCCAATGCAGGCTCTTGATAAGACTCATAGAGATTCAGATTCAGAAAACTTTATCATCTCTCGTTAAAAGAGAAATTACATTCGTGACCGCTGCCCTATAAGTTAAGACGTACATATTTATAGTTACAAACGTGACACTGAAAACTAAAATTACTTTCAAACAATAAAACATGCGTGTTTCACCAAAATGGGAATTTCAATCCTCTCCTTTCTGGTAGTGCAAATAAAGCATGCACTCGGCCACTCATAATTATATATACATACATGTGTGCACGTATGAGAGAGAGAGAGAGAGAGAGAGAGAGAGAGAGAGAGAGAGAGAGAGAGAGAGAGAGAGAGAGAGAGAGAGGTGATTTATCATTAAAAATCATTAAAATAAGACATATTCCAGACATTTCTATTCCTCACTGTTCCAGGACATGCACACATAACACACACACACACACACACACACACACACACACACACACACACACACACACACACACACACACTTTTCTCTAGCATCTATACTTTCCCGCTTGCTCACTGACATACACACCCGCGCACATGCTTATGTCACAGGTGATCCACCGCCTCTTCTTACACGCTGTGTTTGTTTTTTAAAGCGCAATGGATTTGAACACAAAGCTCTTTTTTGTGCGCATCAGCTTAGCCCTGGGGACACAAAATCGTCTGCCTGATGGAAGGAGCTCAAACTGTCGCGCAAGCGTATGCCCACTGTCACTAACAATTGCATGAGCGTTGTTGACCGCACGCCTTTCATACAACTCACTCATTCTCTCCTGTCTCTCACCAACAATCATACCACAGATGTTCACAACGCTATCCAAGAGTTTGCTGTTTTTCAAATTCAGATTTCCATACCAGCAAATGCATGAAAAAGTCAAGATAGAGCTAGGTGGATGTCCTAAACATTATCGAAACCACCCACCACATTCCTCTCTAGACTTTGACCTATCCAGGAAAGCCTAACACATGTATTCAGACACTTTCAAGTTTTTTTTTTTTTCCCAAGACTGGCCTTTGTCTTGCGGTAGTTAGTCACAGACTCTCAGTTTGGTGATCTGGATATCTTGCATTCCGATTTGTACGACCACATCATATTACTGAAGATCAGGCTATCCAGATAAAATGACATAGGATTATCTTAGCTTTCACGACATCGCTTTACATACGATAGAAATATTCCAATCTTCATGTGGATAGAATTAACTCGGATATAATGACCCTGCCGCTGTCTTAGTAATATGATTTCTTCAGCTATGATGAACCTATCGATATCTTCATGACAGATTTATTCTAGTAATAATGACCATATTGCCTCCTTGAGGACTGGATTATTCTAGTTACCATGAATATATCGCTGTCAAACTAAATGCGTGGATTGGAAATCAGAATACACATATCAAAATAAACGTTGCCAGTGTTGTTATCGTGTTTTGTTTTCTATACTTGCACTCCTCTCCTTCTCTTGACCCTTCATTTCCTTTTCCTCTTTCTTCTTCTCCTCCTCCTCCTCCTCTACCTCCTCCCGCGCTTTCTCTTTCTCTTTCTTATCGTCGTTTTTCTGTCACTGTCGTTGTTGTTTTGTGTCTGTATGCCTGTTGTTCTTGTGCCTATTTTTGTTGTGTGGATTAACATCGATCATTTCAGGGCTGTTCTATCACGTAATGAAGCTGTAATGTCACCGTTTTGCTGACATACAAAATTAATGCTTGCATGATTACGCACGAGCACTCAAACACACAAACACAGTCATCACACCTCTGATTTTCAGCGCCAACTCTGCCCAGAGCCAGTCTGCTAACATAGCTCATTCCTGCTGATCCAGCCAAAGACGTCCAATTTCCTAGAGACAAAACATCACAAAAAAGACACTCCAGGAAGACGTCGCATTTTTTTGCCATGAGTCCTCTCGAAAACCATATCCCCTAGAGGAGGATCATTTAGGGTACATGGAAGGCTCTATTTAAGCTGTCCAGTCTCCTAGAAAGAAACCAGAGTGCATAGTCAAACCTGTAAACAAAAACCTCCCAAATGTTGTCTATTTAGTAACAAGCTCTGATAAATCTGTTCAGTCTAAACAGAAATCAGAACGCATAGTGAAACCTGCTTATAAAATCCTCCCACGCATAGTCAAACCTGTATAAATGAAAACCTCTCAAATGTTGACTATCCATTGAGTAAAAAAGCTCTGATAATTCCTTGAAATACTGGAGATACCCGCAGATTTATAGCCACTTGTAGATCTATACTCGAGGTAACCCTTAATGAACAGCAACATGGCGGCCTATAGTCGAGGTATCCCCCCCCCCTCCCCCCAGTTAATAGCTACTCATTGGTCTATACTCGGGGCATCCGTTTATAGACAGGAACTTGTCAGCCTACACTCTGGGTACCCCATTTATAGACAGCAACTTGGTGGCCTATACTCGGGGTATCCCTTTATAGACAGCAACTTGTTGGCCTATACTCGAAATATCCTTAAGAAACAGCAACATGTCGGTCTATTGTCGATGTCCCTCAAAGAATTGCAATTCGTCAGTCTGTACTCGAGGTACCCCCCCCCCCCCCCCCCCCCCCCCTTAATAAATAATAACTTTTTATCGACTACTGGATTTAGACAGATCACAGATCACTCAGCTGGGAAATAAACACTTACTTGGAGATTTCGATAGACCTCCATCCGTCTTCATCAGCGGTGGTGTTGCTACTGTGTGAACTGGAGTTCAGTGCACACGACCACGGGTCGAAACCTGGTCATGTGACTGAACAATGAGGGTGTTGTACACCGATGACAACAGGTGTGTCTGCCTCCATCACCCCACACTCAAACCATCTATTGTCGGTCATTTCTGGATTTTACCACAAGAAAGGCCCTTTCGTGAACACAGGATTTTTGAAGATCGTATTAAGAGGTTTCCACCACCACTTTTCGTGGGTTTTCCCCATGTCTTAGTGTCTTAAAGAATGTTTGATCTCTCTCTCTCTGTCTCTCTCTCTCTCTCCTCTCTCTCTCTCTCTCTCTCTCTCTCTCTCTCTCTCTCTCTCTCTCTCTCTCTCTCTCTCTCTCTCTGTGCGTGTGGTGTGTGTGTGTGTGTGTGTGTGTGTGTGTGTGTGTGTGTGTGTGTGTGTGCGTGCGTGCGCGCCTGAGAACACACCCACGCACCAATCATCTGTCAAAAGACACCCGTTGAGAAAATATTGCTTGGCTTTCAAGTAATTTTCTTCGACATCGTTTTCGAATGCCTGGTTCTTCTTTCTTTCAATCTGCATTGTAATTAAATGCTTTATCTTGGCTCGCAGAGCATTTTATCATGCCCGAGTTCGTGCCTGGTCCACTGACTGACGGAACTGTTATCCATGGAATGAGAGATTGCAGCGGTCTTCAGTGTTGTCCATTCTTCATTCCAGTGGTAGCATTTCCCTCAATGCATGCTGTAGATACGATGATTTTTGCTCATTGCTGTCTCAGTCTCTGTCACTCTGTTTCTCTCTCTCTCTCTCTCTGTCTCTCTCTCTCTCTGTCTCTCTCTCTCTCTCTCTCTCTCTCTCTCTCTCTCTCTCTCTCTCTCTCTCTCTCTCTCTGTTTCTTTCTCTCTGTCTCTCTGTCTCTGTCTCTGTCTGTCTCTGTCTGTTGTTGTCTGTCTGTCTGTCTCTCTCTGACCTTCTTCTTTCTGCCTTTCTCTCTCGTTTTTCTCTCTATCTCCTTGTTCCTTTATCGCTGCCTGTCCGTCCGTCTGTCTGTCTGTCTGTCTGTCTGTCTGTCTCTCTCTCTCTCTCTCTCTCTCTCTCTCTCTCTCTCTCTCTCTCTCTCTCTCTCTCTCTCCATGTGTGTGTGTAGATCTACAGAATGCATCTAGGAAAATGTTACCACTGGAATTAAGGATGGGCAACACGGTCTCTCTTCAGGGTCATGACTGCGGTGTGTTCAGGTTTATGACTGCAGGGTGTTCAGGTTTATGACTGCAGTGTGTTCAGGATCATGACTGCAAAGTATTCAGGTTGTGACTGCAGTGTGTTCAGGTTTTATGACTGCAGTGCCTTAAGGTTTATGACTGCAGTGTGTTCAGGGTCATGACTGCAGTGCGTTCAGGTTCATGACTGCAGTGTGTTCAGGGTTTATGACTGCAGCGTGTTCAGGGTTATGTCTGTAGTGTGTTCAGGTTTATGACTGCAGTGTGTTCAGGTTTACGACTGCAGTTTGTTTAGGTTTATGACTGCAGTGCCTTCAGGCTTATGGCTGCAGTGTGTTCAGGATTACGACTGCAGTGTGTTTCAGGGTCATGACTGCAGTGTATTCAGGTTCATGACTGGTGTGTGTGTTCAGGGTCATGACTGCTGTGTGTTCAGGTTTATGGCTGCAGTGTGTTCAGGGTCATGACTGCAGTGTATTCAGGTTTGTGACTGCAGTGTGTTCAGGTTTATGACTGCAGTGTATTCAGGTTTATGATGATGCTGTGCGTTCAGGGTCATGACTGCAGTGTATTCAGGTTTATGATTGAAGTGTGTTCAGGGTTATGACTGCAGCGTGTTCAGGGTTCTGTCTGCAGTGCTTTCAGGCTTATGACTGCAGTGTGTTCAGGTTTATGACTGCAATGTGTAAGGTTTATGACTGCAGTGTGTTCAGGTTTATGACTGCAGTGTGTTCACGGGTCATGACTGCAGTGTGTTCAGGGTCATGACTGCAGTGTGTTCAGGTTTATGACTGTTGTGTGTTCCGAGTCATATCTGCAGTGTGTTCAGGTTTATGACTGCAGTGTGTTCAGGTTTATGTATGCAGTATGTCCAGGGTCATGACTGCTGTGTATTCATGTTTATGACTGCAGTGTGTTTAGGTTTATGACTGCAGTGTATTCAGGTTTATGACTGCAGTGCCTTCATGTTTATGACAGCAGGGTGTTCAGGTTTATGACTGCAGTGTGTTCAGGGTCATGACTGGAGTGTATTCAAGTTTATGACTGCAGTGTGTTCAAGGTCATGACTGCAGTGTGTTCAGGCTCATGACTGCAGTGCTATCAGGTTTATGACTGCAGTGTGTTCAGGTTCATGACTGCAGTGTGTTCAGGTTTATGACTGCAGTGCCTTCAGGTTTATGACTGCAGTGTGTTCAGGGGTCATGACTGAAGTATGTTCAGGTTTATGACTGCAGCGTGTTCAGGTTTATGACTGCAGTGTGATCAAGTTTATGACTGCAGTGCCTTCAGGTTTATGACTGCAGTGTGTTCAGGTTCATGACTGCAGTGTGTTCAGGTTTATGACTGCAGTGTGTTCAGGGTTAGGACTGCAGTGTGTTTAGGTTCATGACTGCAGTGTGTTCAGGTTTATGACTGTTGTGCGTTCAGAGTGATATCTGCAGTGTGTTCAGGTTTATGACTGCAGTGTGTTCAGGCTCTGTGACTGCAGTATGTTCAAGAACATGACTGCAGTGTGTTCAGGTTCATGACTGCATGTGTGTCAGGGTCATGACTACAGTGTGTTCAGGTTCATGACTGCAGTATGTTCAGGATCATGACTGCAGTGTGTTCAGGTTCCAAGATTGCAGTATGTTCAGGATCATGTCTGCAGTGTGTTCAGGTTCATGACTGCAGAGTGTTCAGGGTCATGACTGCAGCGTGTTTATGTTCATGACTGCAGTTTGTTCAGGTTTATGACTGCTGTGTGTTCAGGTTTATGACTGCAGTGTGTTCAGGTTCATGACTGTAGTGTGTTCAGTTTCATGACTGCAGTGTGTTCAGGGTCATGACTGCAGTATGTTCAGGTTTATGACTGAAGTGTGTTCAGGTTTATGGCTGCAGTGTGTTCAGGGTCATGACTGCAGTGTATTCAGGTTTGTGACTGCAGTGTGTTCAGTCTATGACTGCAGTGTGTTCAGGTTTATGACTGCAGTGCGTTCAGGGTTATGACTGCAGCGTGTTCAGGTTGATGACTGCAGTGTGTTAAGGTTTATAACTGCAATGCTTCAGGTTTATGACTGCAATGTGTTCAGGTATATGACTGCAGTGTGTTCAGGTTTATGACTGCAGTGTGTTAAGGTTTATGACTGCAGTGCTTAAGGTTTATGACTGCAGTGTGTTCAGGTTCATGACTGGAGTGTGTTCAGGTTTATGACTGCAGTGTGTTCAGGTTTATGACTGCAGTGTGTTCAGGTTTATGTATGCAGTATGTTCAGGGTCATGACTGCAGTGTATTCAGGTTTGTGACTGCAGTGTGTTCAGGTTTATGACTGCAGTGTGTTTCAGGTTTATGACTGCAGTGCCTTCATGTTTATGACAGCAGGGTGTTCAGGTTTATGACTGCAGTGTGTTCAGGGTCATGACTGGAGTGTATTCAAGTTTATGACTGCAGTGTGTTCAAGGTCATGACTGCAGTGTGTTCAGGCTCATGACTGCAGTGCTATCAGGTTTATGACTGCAGTGTGTTCAGGTTCATGACTGCAGTGTGTTTCAGGTTTATGACTGCAGTGCCTTCAGGTTCATGACCGCAATGTGTTCAGGGTCATGACTGAAGTGTGTTCAGGTTTATGACTGCAGCGTGTTCAGGTTTATGACTGCAGTGTGATCAAGTTTATGACTGCAGAGCCTTCAGGTTCATGACTGCAGTGTGTTCAGGATTATGAATGTGTGTGTGTTCAGGGTCATATCTGCAGTGTGTTCAGGTTCATGTCTGCAGTGTGTTCAGAGTCATGACTGTAGTGTGTTCAGGTTCATGACTACAAGAAGTAGAGACTCTGTTTCTTAAGCTAAAAACAAAGAAAGCTGTAGGTCCAGATAATATAGGTGGACGGCTTTTAAAATCCTGTGCGTCACAGCTGTGCAATGTTTTTAGTGTATTGTTTTCATGGTCTGTAAAAGATTGTTGTGTGCCGGACTTGTGGAAAAAAAATCTTTTATTTGTCCAGTGCCTAAGAAAATCAAACCTCTCTCTCTCTCTCTCTCTCTCTCTCTCTCTCTCTCTCTCTCTCTCTCTCTCTCTCTCTCTCTCTCTCTCTCTCTCTCTCTCAATGATTACCGCCCTGTTGCTCTCACTTCTATTGTTATGAAATGTTTTGAAAGACTCATTCTAAAACAGATTATTCTAGCAACTGCTTTGTATCAAGATCCAAATCAATTCACATACAAGCCAAACCGAAGTACTGACGATGCCGCTCTCACCCTCCTCTACAATGCTTACTCTCATTTAGAAATGCCTGGTTCATTTGTTCGCATATTGTTCATTGATTTCTCTTCTGCCTCAATGCTATCCAGCCTCACTTAATGGCCCCAAAACTGTTGTCTTATGATGTTAATCCTCATCTTGTTCTGTGGATTATTTGTTTCCTTGTCAATAGGTCACAGTCTATTCGATTTCAGCAAGCTATTTCATCTATTTGTAACACCCTATGGGCTCTCCTCAAGGTTCTGTTCTTTCAACTGTGTTGTTTACTCTATGCAATGATACTACTCTTGTGAAATATTCTGATGACTCTGTTCTCCAAGATCTGTCAAACTGTCATTCTATGTACTGTGATCGTGTGAATATGTTTGCTGCTTGGTGTGAAGACAATTATCTCAACCTAATGTTTAAAAGACAAAAGAATTGCTGATCGGTTTTAGGAAAAATCCCCCAGATGTTCCGGACCTTTTTATCAGTGGCGAGAAAGTTGAACGTGTGACTGTGTATAGATATCTAGGCACAATAATCAATGACAAACTAAATTTTATAGCAAATATTAATTTTATCCATAAGAAATGTCAATCAAGGATCGTTTGTCTTCAGAAGCTCAGAAGCCTCAATGTAAATAGAAAAGTTCTGCAAGGATTTTACAGATGTTTTATTGAGTCCATCTTAACTTTCTCTTTTATCTGTTGGTATGGAAGTCTAACTGTGAAGAGCAAGAATGTGTTGAATAAGGTGGTGAAAGTCTCTAGCAAGTGGCACGTTTGTGAGAAAGAGTAGTTTGGATGTGTTGTTGAAACAAAGAGCAGTTCGAAAGGCTCGGATGATTGTGAGCGACAGCAGCCATAATCATAGTCGGTATTACGAACTTTTGCCATCTGGAAGACATTACAGGCCCCCCAAATTTAGACTGTGTAGAACAAAAAAAAAGAGTTTTATCCTCATGTCCATCCACCTTTTAAACAAATCATTCATTTTACATGTGACGAATGGAAACATTGAGAACTTGAAGAGACGCGCGCGCGCGCGCGCGCGTGTTTGTCACTCTGTGTGTGTGTGTGTGTGTGTGTGTGTGTGTGTGTGTGTGTGTGTGTGTGTGTGTGTGTGTGTGTGTGTGTGTGTGTGTGTGTGTGGTGCATAGTATTGCGTTGAAGTGCATAACATAAAATGACATGAATAGAATGCTGCTTTATTGGATATGTAATTTATTGTTGTGGGGTTTTTTTTTTTTATTGTGTTATGTTTTAAAAATCAAAAGACGTTGCCACATCGAATTTTACGTTTTGTGATAATAAAGTCGTTTGGATTTGAATTTGAATTTGAAATGATGTCACATTATGTTCACAATACAGTGAACTGTCCACACCTCCTGTTAAATGCAACAGGTTTCCTATCTAGCAGTATGGCCACAATGGCGATTAATTCCTCATGTTAAATGTAACAGGTTTGCTGTCGAGCAATACGGCCACAATGCGCTGTTCATTCCTCCTGTTAAATATAACAGGTTTTCTGTCTAGCAGTGTGGTCACAATGGCGGTTCATTCCTCCTATTAAATGTAAAAGGCTTTTCTGTCTAGCAGTATGGTAACAATGCGCTGTTCATACCTCCTGTTAAAATGTAACAGATGTTCTGTCTAGCAGTATGGTCACAATGGCGGTTCATACCTCCTGTTAAATGCAACAGGTTTTCTGTCTAGCAGTATGGAAACAATGCGCTGTTCATACCTCCTGTTAAATGCAACAGGTTTCCTTTCT